>APFE030363179.1:7481-67050 GCA_000404065.3 Pinus taeda | reverse complement strand
ACCCAATGTGGGTGAAAACCACCTGCTACAAGTCATCTCAATCTTCTTCTTAATAAGAAAATCCTTTTACAATATTTTGTACTGGTGCAGCCTTATACCAGTACGGAAGCTAAAACCCCCTTTTCTCTTGTACTAGCCGATCCATTTACTAGTACGCAGGCTACTACCTGCTACAATGCTCCAGATATTTCCTTTAGCTCTTGTACTAGCTTAGATACTAGTACGTAGGTCCAAAACCATAACAAACCAATACCATCAACTCAATACTAGGGATCAACACGTCTGTCGAGATGCCATGGTCCAAAAACCATAGGTTCAAATTCCAAGGACTAACCGCCACGGACCAAAGGTAAGTTTTCCAACATGTACGCGCTTTTCCGTGCATGGAAGTGCATGCATATGCATACGCGACTTCTTATCAACAAACCCGCGTGTATACGCATTTTTGTATACCCAGAAAACTTGCGAGTATACCCTGCGTGTATACGCGACTTGGTATATAGCGAACTTGCGTATATACGCGACTTGGTACATAGTGAACCTGCGTATAACCTGCCTCTGTACGCGACTTGGTATATAGTGAACCTGCGTGTATACTCAGCTTTCTTCATTCTTTGTAATCTGATCATCAATTATTTGCTACTGATCTGCTGCACTATAATCTGTCATCTTGCCATCAAGGACAACACTTGTATCGTAATGGCAAAGATAGCTTGTCACACTTTAGCTCATAATGCCAACATCTGATATCTCTTCTGATAATCTGAAGGCCACGTTTCATCAAATTTTCATACTGGACCCATCAATATCATTGAAGCTTACAAACACTTAGCAACATCAATACCCAACACTGAAACCCTGAATCCCTGTCAACAAAAGCAGTCACCAAAACACAAAGTAGAACACTAAACTCTGCAACAATATTCAGATCATAGCTCAAATGGTATACGCTATTTGGACGAACCAAACCCACGTACATACGCGCTTTTACCGAAGCTAACCCGCGTACAGATCTATAAATATTCAATCATGAATTGTAGCGATTTCAACCTTAAGTTATACCCAGATCAGAACATTACTTGCGTCAGTATACAGATCTAGAATAAACATAATCAATCGTATAGAGATAGTTCATTTCAAACCATTTGATCCCGATCTATCCTTAGATCTTGTTCTCCATCAACTTGTGAGATCCCTCCTTAGCTTAGATCAAGCAACCCATAACCTGCATACTGGATCTCATCCTTCATCAAAAATTCAAGACTTTCTCCATTCTTTTGCCTAATGATCTTCTTCTCCTTTTATAGTCTTAGGCCTTGCTCAATACCATGGTTCAAAACCATAACAAACCAATATCATCAACTCAATACTAGGGATCAACACGTCTGTCGAGATGCCATGGTCCAAAAACCATAGGTTCAAATTCCAAGGACTAACCGCCACGGACCAAAGGTAAGTTTTCCAACATGTACGCGCTTTTCCGTGCATGGAAGTGCATGCATATGCATACGCGACTTCTTATCAACAAACCCGCGTGTATACGCATTTTTGTATACCCAGAAAACTTGCGAGTATACCCTGCGTGTATACGCAACTTGGTATATAGCGAACCTGTGTATATACGCGACTTGGTACATAGTGAACCTGCGTATAACCTGCCTCTGTATGCGACTTGGTATATAGTGAACCTGCATGTATACTCAGCTTTCTTCATTCTTTGTAATCTGATCATCAATTCTTTGCTACTGATCTGCTGCACTATAATCTGTCATCTTGCCATCAAGGACAACACTTGTATCATAATGACAAAGATAGCTTGTCACACTTTAGCTCATAATGCCAACATCTGATATCTCTTCTGTAGATTTAGCTTGTCACACTTTAGCCAACATCTGATATCTCTTATGTAGATTCATCTAGTTATATGTAAGTGAGATGATCTTCTATGAGAGGGTTGCCATCAAGTACAACACATGCACCATAATGCCAACAGTTGGTTTATTATTTCAGTTAATAGGTCTCTAAATAAAATATGTTTTGGTATACATAATGTGATTTAACTGAACTACTTCGTTAGCTTGATAATTTTTTTTCCCGTGGAAAAAGTCGTAATATTATTCATATGAAAAAATTACATTTTGTAGATGCTTAAAGCATATGCAGATGGCTGTCCCTGTAATGACAGGAAACAAAGGTTACAAATAAAAGAAAAAATAAATTCGAGCTAGCCTATACTTTTCTACCCTTCTTCTTCTCCACCCTTCACCAACCTTCAGAGTTGGGAGTGGGTGCAATTATGGCTAGTTGGTTTTCCATTGTGTTCATTGGATGTTCTTTGTCAGATTCCGATGCTTCAGATCCATGAGTTCTTTTGATGCCGAACTGAGGTTCTTGTTGCTGTTTCATATTGTCTAGCCCCAAATGAGTATCTGGGGTATTTTCTTCCTGAGTATATTTCTGTCCCATTTGTATGTCAGGTACTGTTTGGTTCTATGTAGGTTTTGTCTGCATGTCCTCTTCTTCCAACAGGTCAGTATGCTGCCACCCTTTAGGCTTTTTTTGTTGTTTCTTATTCCCTTTGGTGTCCTTCCTGGCCAGTGGGCAGGTGTATTGGAGGTGCCCTGTTTGCATGCAGCTGTGACATCTGAATGTTGTGTTCTCATAGTCAAGCGGTTGAGTCCACAATGTATTATTGTAGTTCAATGTAATGTGACCAGGTAGCCCCTGACTCAGGTCCACTTCTACACATATTCTGGCAAATGTGAAGATTCCCCTAATAACTCTGCCTTCATCTATTTTTAGGAATTTCCCCAAGGAATTCGCAATGGCTATTAAAACTTTGTGATGCCAGAAGTGTAGAGGGAGGTTATGTAGCCTCACCCAAACAAGAATTGTTAAGACTTTCATAGTATTTGCATAAAAATCAGAAAACCAGGGGGTGGTGAAGAGGCCAACATTGCCCCAAAACCAAGGCCCCTTATTGATAATACTGTCTAGTTCTTATTCTGTGTTGAATCTAACTATGAAAAAACCTTTTGAGCATAGGTGAATTTCACAGTTAGGTGACCATGTGGAGAAGATCCATTGATGCAGAGCATCGGATTTTGGCTAGAACCCATTAAATCTACATATAACAACATTTTTTGATAGATCAGTGTGTAGATTAGTTACCTCTGGCAGAGTTACTTGGAGCATTGGAGGTTCTAGTTTTTGTTCCACAATATAGGGACCTGGTAGCTCTGGTGCTGGTGTTGATTTGTGTTGCATTTTTTCCTTTCCCTTGACTGCGTCATGAAAGGAACCTGTATTTTTAGAGCTGGCTCCATTGCATCCGTCATGCAGTCTCAGATTAAGAATGATTGTTGAATCATTGATGATACCATATTCTTGAAGTGTATGGAAATCCTGTAGACTACGTCCTGTATATATCAGATTTTGGTATTTTGTGGGGGTTCCATGTTGGATCTAGGTTTCCTTCTTTAACTCTTGAATATTTAGCCCCTTTCTGAGTCACATGCAGTGATGTCTTCCCCCTATCAATTTGATGAAGATTTGTATCAGATCTTTGCCCATGCAGTTTGAAACAACCTTTTTGAAGCCATGATCTATTGGATTGGGCATTTTCTCTATAAACCCAAATGCAACACTGATTGGTGTATTCTGTCCATGCCATGGTTCCTCCGTATCTGGTTTGTATGGGTCGTTTGTCAAGTACCCAGCCACTGCGTCAAGTTTTACTGGGTCCACTGTAGTTGGCCTCCATACATTTGCGCGGGACCTCCCCTGTCCAGTTGAAAATTGGGACACAACAGGCCCCTCGACCCCTATCCACTCTCGCATCGTCTTGTGGGCAACAGATCTGTTTCCAGGGTATATCTATGGCCGGTCTGGTTGATACAGGGCATCAGCAGTGTCACATGGCATTCCAGGAACCCTAGCCATCTCCTCGCTATCCTGTTGCTGCAAGAGGGACCATAACTCGCACCTAAGGAGGGATGGCTGGTGGACGTTGCCCCGGCCATGCAGTCATGGAGATTGCAGGTAAAGCTAAGACAAGTGAAACTATTGTTGCGAAAGTAAAAACCATAAGGAACCCCTTTCCAGACTTGATTCCTTCTCCGGATGAGAGGGGATGCCTACAAACCTGAGTACACCTTCAACTGAACAGTTGCGAGCCTGGAAGAAAGTCCTCCCTGCAAGATGATAATGAGAGGCTGCCATGGAAGTTGCAGAGCTTCAAGTCTCCTGACTCGTTGACATCAATTCCGTTAGCTTGATATTTATTATAAGCCAGACATATTTAAATCCCAATTATTTAAATATCTTGCTCTCAGTTGGGTTAGATCTATATTTTCTTAGTTGAGATAGGATTAGGATTTAGTCCCTTTTGCTTGCATTATAGAATAAGTTTCCATTTAGATTTAATTTTACATTCTTATAAGTCCTCTTCCCAAAGAGGCAAACTTTAGTTTTGGCTTGGTTGAGCCCCAGATCAGCTTAAAGATCACTTTCTTGCCTGATCAGCGAGAGGGTTGATCTGATGTCTCTTCTCCATTGGTGGATGAAAGTCGTATTTTAAGCCATTTTGGAGATTAAGAGAAGGTAAATGGACCTAGTTAAACCATTCGGATCCACCGTTCTAAACAGAAAAGGAGTTGCTTTAAGGTCTGAACCGAGTGGTCATCCCCCATGTTGTTGCAACAAATTTCCAGGCTTCAACACTAACCTGAATTGTGCAAACCCTCTGGGGATTTGAATTGCTGCCTCTGGAGGAATTTTGAATTCCCTTGTTCCTTCAACACTGGATCTTCCTTCCCTGCTCTTCTTGCTTAACCTAACTCTAATACCATGTGAAAATTCCTAAACCCAAATCCCCTACTATGGTAAATTGATGTTACTTCTCCTACTTGTTAATCCATTTTACTGCGTTCTATGGTGAATATAGAAGTAAATACAACAACAACATTCACTATTTAAAAATAATATGCCGAAACAAGAGACTGAACAAGGAAGAGATACAACACACATCTACATAGTTATTTTTGGACAAATGTCCCCGGAAAAACCCAATGTGGGAAAACCGGTGCAACAACTTTGAGGGTTTTATTATTATGCATTAGTAATTTCTGAATACAACTTCTGGATGCCTTCCCGACAATCCAATATAGAGAATATCACTGATAGAGATATCTATGAGATTACCTCACACTATCATTGGAAATCCTGGCTGATCCAACGCCTGAATGATTGCCCCTGGCTGCTTCTGCGCAGTCTATGCCTTAGCCCAGCTGATTGATTTGCTTCCCAAGAACTTCTATTTCTATCTCTTGGTCTCACACCCCGAATCCCAGCTTCTGAAATCAATTCCTTCTGCAAATTTTTGGACTTCCTCTCGGCTTCTGCGTTGCCTGTGTCAACCCCTCTGGCTCTACGCTGCCACTGTTGGATCTCCATCTCTCTTCTCTACTGAGTAGTCTTCGACCGGGAAATATTTCCCTTCAAATATTATCCTTGCCCCTCACTGCAAAAGCTCACTTAGAATTTCTCACCAAAAACTGTTCTGCTTTTGAAATTTGAGCTTCTTAACTCTCTTTGTGTGTTCTCCAAGTTTGCATCGATGTCCTTCTTATAATCCTCCAGTTGAGAACCAATGACCCGTATTAGATTCTAATCAATGGCTCATATTATTTGGACTCAATCCTTGTCTTCTTCTAGAAGTTACACCCATAGTTTAGATTAATACCCATTAATTATTTTAACTTCTTAAGTTTAGACTGAGGGTCCCATTGAAAATAATTAATTATTTTTTAATAAAACTATCTCCGGGTTGAATTTCCCAAAACAATTTCTGGGTATTGGAGAATGCATGTGTCTAAGACTGTCTACAAATTTGAGACTTAGAGCACATCTGATGCTACCATAAATCAACACCCATTAACAATGTGTCATCCACAAACTACTAATGTGCAGAGCTTTCAGTCTTAGAGCCCAAGTAAAGGGCCTTGATTTTCTACATGGAAAGAGCTTGATAGATGGCATGCCCAAGGTCTTCAGCAGCCAAAAGGAAAATATAGGGAGATAGAGGGTCTCCTTGCCTTATACCTCTGGATGGAGCGGAAGTAGTTGATGGGGATCCATTGACCATTATAGAAAATAAAGCTTTTGTGATGAGGGACATGACCCCAGAAATCCACATCCCATGAAAACCAAAAGTAGTAAGAGCGTGAAAGATTTCTTTCTAACATATTTTTTCAAAGCCTTTTGACATGTACAACTTAAGAATCATACCTGGATTTTTGGTAGTGCAAAGAGAATGCAACTTCTCTTGGATCAGGATAACATTTTCCATGATTTGTCTCCCTTCTACGTATCCCATTTTCTTTGGAGAAATAAATTGTGCAAGAAGTGGTTTAAGTCTGTTAGCTACATTTTTTCATATACTCTTGTATATCACATTTAATAAAGTAATGGGACGAAAGTCTAAGGGGGCAACTGCTTGACTGAACCTGTGCATTAGGGCAATAAAAGTAGCATGAAAGGCTGAAAGTAGAGAGGCCGGAGATCTTGAATCTTCTACAACCTGCCATATATCATGACCAAGACTAGGCCTACATGCTTGATAGAATTCAACCATATATCCATCTGGGCCAACAACTTTATTCCTTGGCAGTCTCATGACTATTGCTTCTACTTCATGCAAGGAGATGGATTTTAAGAGCATCACATTATGTTCTTCAGTAAGAAAACTCAGGATGTGTTTCATAATTCTGCAGATGCTCTATCTCTTGTGGTTTCTCTTAAGAGATGGTAAAGCGCCCCGGTAGAATATTTGTCATGTCTGAATGATCCTCTACCCATTGATTCTTGGGTCCCTAAAACCTGCGGATTTTGTTTTGATGCTTATAGTTGATCATAGATCTTTGAAAAAATTAAGTATTACGCTCACCTTCTTTCAGCTAATTAACTCTTGACTTCTTCTTGTAGAGTATTTTTTCTTGGGTCAATCTCTTTTGCAGCTAGTGCCTCACAGTACCCTCTCTTTCTTTTAATTGAGTTGTGCTACCCCCCGAAATTATGCTCTGTTGAATCTTCTCCATTTAGTTTTCGAGGGCTCTTTTTTCCATGAATATATCTCCAAAGTCTTATTTTTTCCATTCCTTAATCTTGTGCTTAACGAATTTCATCCTTTGCTGAAATCTATACATCACCCTTCCTTGAATGAAGGTCAATTTTGACCACCATTTTTGTAGGTTGGGGAGGAAATTACGTTGCCAGAGTGAATATGATACGAAGCGAAATGGCTTATTTCTTGGGTATGCTAACCAGTCCAACTGCAGAGCAATGGACCAATTGTCAAATACATAACTTGGGAGAATTGAAGCATTGAGCTTAAGTTCTGATGTTAAGAGTGCCTTAGAAGTCAGGAAACAATCTAGCCTTTAGGTGACCAAGTGATTTCCTCCTCTTCTGTTGTTATAGGTGTAAATATCCTTTTATGTTTGGACATCAATTAATTTTCAGGAATCTATGAAAGAGTTGAAGGATTTTGTTGTTTCCTCCAATTTCCTTATTCCACCCTTCTTTTCTGGAAGGGTTATGATTAGATTGAAATTGCCAGCGAAAATCTAGGGGTTTGGCCTGACTAGCTTGTGCACATAGTGATGGTTGGAAATGAAGAGTTTCTTGTCAGAAGGGAGAATCAACCCATAAATGTTCGAGAGGAAGCTGGACTGGGAATAACCTACTATTTGGAAAAGCAGTGTGAGAATTATAAGAAGGGAGAACGATTTTCGAATGGAAACTATGGAGGGATTCCATAGAAGGGCTAAACCTCCTGAAGTGCCTACTACAAAGTGTGACAGGAATTCACAGTTTTTCCATATTGCGGGAATGCTCTAGAAAGAGAATGCTGAGAACATTTGGTTTCTTGAAGAAAAAGACTGTCAGGTTGATTAATGGAAATTAGGTTTTTGATGATACGACATTTATATTTTATTTTTAATCCCCCTTATGTTCCATGATAATATCTTGATCATTGTGAAGAAGGTTGGGAGGGAAAAAGGGTTGGAATTGGTCTCACCCTTCCTGAGTTAACAAAAAATTCTCCAAAATATTGCAATAGTTGACTGTTGGATTTTTGTCCTTTTTTCTTTGGTTCTTTTATGTTTGGTGGGGGTTCATGTGTGGATTTCCTCTTTATCCCTTACAGTGAGAAAGATGTTGAATGGGAAGAGATAATCCCTGGCTTATTGGGTTGCTACAGGATCACATCTTAGTGCGAAAGATAAGCACAAGCTGCCAGCTAGATTTGGTCCTCAGGAATCATAGCAGAGTCTTTTTGTTGCTAGTCCTTGGCTATTTGCTGCAGGTCCATTACTTGTAGCTCCAAATCTTGTAGGTCCTCTTCCTCCACTAGGGATGGATAATCCCCCTTGGGATTGAGAGAATTTTGAGGCACGCTTAAATTCTTTGTGGTTTCCTTCTTCTTCTGCAGTTGAACTTCGTTTGTGTGGCTTATAGCTTGAGTCGCCTCTGGTTCCTCTATTTCATTTGATTGCAGAACTGAGAATTTATTTTCATTTTGCAAATTCGAAAGTTTCCAAGGATTGCCCTTCCACTTAGTCGTCTTCTTCCACCCAACTATTGTTTTAAAGCCCTCATCTCATGGTTGTGAATTCATGTTGGCTTGATTCACCTCTTGAGTCGCTATTTTCTTGGGGAAATATTTAAGGAGATGGTCGTAATCATGGCAATGCCTGCATCTAAACGAGATTTTCTTGTAATCTATCTATTGTTCCCAAATCTCATCTTCACATATGAGATGAATGCTGGCAGGGAGGGGTTTTGTGAGATCCACATAGACAAACAATCTCTCATAGGGAGTATATATTCCTACCTTCGTTATGTCTGAGAGCATAACAAACTCTCCCAGTTTGTTTCCAATGTGGGATAAGATTTTTAGGTCCTAGTATTCTTGACGCAGGGAATATAATCTAATCTAGACTAGAAGATTGGAGAAGTATTCCTTATTCAAATTGAATTTTGGAACCCATGGTTTGATGAAGAGATCGACAAAGTTCATGAAATAGGGTCCTCCCTACAAAATATTGTCCCTATCTTCAATGTTGCTAAATATTACCATGAAAAAACCTCGTGAGCCTAACTTCAGTTTTGCATCTCCCTTAATGGCCCAATTTTTTCTTAGCCAACTGAGCAAAGTTTTTTCTGTTGGCAAGGGGCTGATGAATTTTTATATCAATGCTCTTTCCTTCATCCTTTCAATGGTGGATCCTAATTTTTCCACCGGGATCTCAAGAAGAGGGACTTCCTAAGTTTGTAGCCGACAGGGACCCGAATTTTGGCTTGATTTGGTAGGCGAATCCTCCATTGGAGCGATTGTGGTTTGTGACTAGAGCTTGACAACGCTATTGGCTTGGCTTGTTGAGAATGCATGTGAGGTTTGTTGATTCACAGTTCTTGATGGATATTTATGCAGTCATTGAATTGTAAGAGGGGCTGCCATTGGCCCCCGCATGGGGTGCCATTTAAGCCAACGTAGGGACTGCAAAAGCTTTCAATCAGTGAAGGTTGAAGATTCCCTCGCATATCCCTCTCACATAACAATCCATACTAATCAAAATTAAGTTCTCGTAAAGCATGTTTTTCATGCTAGAGCAAAAAATATTTTTTTTTGAGTAAAAAAAAATAATTATTTTTATCATGTCTCATTTGGACATTTAAAAGAAAGAAAAAACTATTTTGTTTTTGAGTCAATAAGTCCACAAGATGACCAAGTCAGCCTAGCCCTCCAAGTGGCACCTATTTGACCCTCCTATACAACTGTATATAAGAGACAAGTTTGACTACTTGGAAGCTCATTCATCATCAAAACAAATAGTAGCTTTTGCACGTGGTGAAGAAGGAAAAAGGTCGAATCAAAGGAGAGAGAAGGAAGTCAAAACACAAGAAGAATATTCCGCGTTGCTCAAAGTTTGACCATACTACAACTCACATGTGTGGATGAATTTTTCTGCGGAAGAGGAAAAAATTTCTAAGGTGATTGCACGAAGAATTTTGGCCCTTATTGCAACATCGAAATTTCTTATTTTGACCATTTTGGAGCATATTTGACCAATATTGACTTTGACTTTGGAGGTGAATTGGAGGAGGGTTTGACTTGGTATGTTGGTGGCAATTTGGCCCCTGCCTTGGCTTGGATATCTCTCATTTTGATATGACTTTTTAAGGAAATTATTGTTGGATTTTCCCCTTGTGGGTTTTTCCCTAGCCAATACCGTAATTTCTAGTGTGTCTTGTCTCGTTATGATCTATAATTTTGTTAAAATATTGAACAAATGTATAATTTATTAATAAAGAAGACATAAGAAGTAATGATAAGACATATAATATTCATCAATAATTATCTACAAGAGGAATTAAGTCACTAGACTACATTGCACTTGGTTTCTCAACAGGAACAAGGGTTATATTTGGAACAATAGGGCCTTGATTTCTACCCTCAAAGTGATGTCGCATTCGTCATCCCTGTTTGGGTAAAGCTCATTTTTTTCTTTTGCACCATTGGAGTGAAACTACTTTAAAAAAGATCAATAATGGACTTGGGAAATACAACAATCGAGCCGAGTCACTAGATGGACTCTTCTCCTGTGCAAGGATATGCATAGAGTTAGATATGGATAAGGGGCTCCCAACAACAATAACCCTACATTTATATAGTTGAACGCATATTCAGGATGTTGGCTATGATCTACATCCTTTTAAATGCAACTTCCACTAAGTGATCCACTTCTAAGGGACAAGAAGGATCTAGTAAAGGCCAAAATCATAAAAACAATAACTTTGAGGTTCTTAATTTGGTCATTGAAGAAGGGGAAATTCTTAAAAATACTATACAAGAATAGGTACAAAATTTGGGATTGGGGTGTGAGCTAGAGAAAAATTATGAATCCATGTTGCCATTAGAAAATGATCTATTACTAGAGAAGGAAATAGTGGAATCTTCCTCAGAAGAAGAATAATTCCTCTCCCCTAAAAGCTCCAAATTGGGGCCCTCCTTTCTGAGCTCATCTGATAAGAAGATAGAGGTTGAGAAAGAAAAATAATAGAGGTAAGGCACAAAACAATAGAGAAGGATAAAGAAATAGGAACACATGCAATATTATATAAAAAACTAAAGGGATATAGAAATACCAGATAAGGAGACAAATCAACCCCTTAGCAAGGGGCTACTCATATAGCAAGTAAGTAATAAGGGTCCTCTCCTAGAATTGAAATGGATAGATGTCGGAAAAAAGAATGGAGGAAGTGAAATATTTAATCAAGATGGCCAAATTAGGTCATAAATTATCCCTTAATGGAGTCTAATAACTCAAAAGTTAATTAAGCATAATGAAGATCAAGTCATTGGAAAGTAGGAAGCCCTAGAGGCCTTGTTGCAACCATAAGAGATCTATGTTATGCAGGGAGGTCAAGAGAATCCAAATTAACCCCTCAGGGTAATGATTCATAGTCATCAATGAGCCTCCGGAAGGATCCAACAAGTTCATAGTCATCAAGGTCTTTATTATCAATCAATAGTTTTATGCTTTTTAAATGTTGTGTTTTGCTAGGGAAATTCTGTAAGGTATACACCTACAACAAAAACTCATTTTTGTCACTAAGAAGCATGCTCCTTAGGAAAGTTTCTCATATCTCTTGGATAAGAGAAAAATTATAGGAATTTTGAAGAAGTTGGTACATAGTTCCTAATGTACTTTCTAGCATTTTTGTCCTTTGTATATATATACATATACATATATATATATTATATATAGATATATATATATATATACATATATATATATATATATATCACTATATGGTTTTATTAAAATTTATTCAAGCTAATTGAATATATATATATTTTTAATGTCAAACTTATAGTTTTTTTTCCCAACAAAAGAAACGTGTACTTTCATTCACATTGACAAGAAAACACATTTTGTATATGCACTCATGATGAATGAATTCGTCAAGAATCTGCCTAGATCCTTGTGTGGCAAAAATTTAACAAAAAATATAGTTTTAGCAGCATGGTTACATTATTCAAATAAAAAAACAACAAATAAAGGAAATAAAATATATACCATACAATGCATAAAACTAATGGAGGTTTTCCAAAATTTGTTTTCATTTTCTCAGATAGTGCATCTAAAGTTGACTGGTAAAAATTGCTGCGTTTTTGGAATTCGATCTCTCAAGATAGGCTAGCCATAGAAAAAAGTCAAGATGCAGGTTGACCTAGCAGTGATGCACAACTCTAGCTTCACAGGTTGTTCAGGCTCCCTCTGAGGGTCCTTGGCCCTACTCCTGCTTGGGTCTCGGCCCCTCTAGTTCGATTCTTTTCTTATTCATTGGGTGGGAAGTTCTGATATCTCTACGTGGGCTCTTACTACTTGTTGCAGTCTTCACGGGGCTCCTTCCTGCTCCTCCCAGGTTGGCCTAGCCTCCTTAATGGTGAGGCCTTCCCAAGCGATTGCGACCTTAAATGTTTGGATGCGTCATCTCCTAAGTTCAGTAAGCAGGGCGAGTCAAAGTTTGTGTTGAAAGCATACGAGATTCCCAAGATAGATATATGTGCCGCTCAGGCCTGCTCTCACACCCAACAACTTGCAGACATGGGTCTTATTGGTCAGTTTATGGGCCTATGACTGTCCCCTAAGATGGTTAAATCCTAGATCCAGAAGAACTAGAAGCCTCTTATTAAAGGAGAGGTAATCTCTCCCTTTTGTGGCAAATGTTTTTATAATTTTTACTTTGAGAATAGGCTGGATAAACATTTGGTGTTCAGGAGTGAACCATACTTTATGGGGACCCAGGGCATGTATCTGAATTATTGGAGTCCTAGCTTCAATCCGGAATGTGATGCTCCATCTTCAATTCCTTTATGGGTGAAGCTGCCTTACTTCCGCCTGCTCTGTTGGAACGACATGGCTTTCAGTCTCATAAGGAACTCCCTGGGAAGTACATTGACTGTTCAGAGCCAAAATGTGGCCTCTTCTCTTGTTCTAGGATATGTGTGGAGGTGGACTTAGGGAAAGACCTTCCATCAGCCATCAATCCATGCATGGATAGTTGGACGCGTGTGTAGGAAGTAGACTATGACCAACTGCCTTTTAAATGCAATTTGTGCCATGACTATGGGCACTTTTCTAAATGCTTCCCAAAAATCTTGGAAGTATCGAAGAAGAAATAAGGGGATCCTAAAGACCATTGGTAGTAATTTAAAAGAAGGAACCACTCGAATCATTCACTAAATGAGGGTACCCCAAGTTCCATTCCGGTCACCAAGGATGCTGGCCTTGCTCAAACCCTTCCAACGGGATTGCTAGTGGTGGGTGGTTCTAGTCTGGTGTTAGAGAATCATTTTGGTGTTTTAGGCTCTGCTCTAGGATCCAAAAGTTCCATCCCCCCCTTCCTCCTCTCAGGAGGTCCTTGCCACCTTGGGCCTCCCTAGCTCAGGCCTCGAAAAGCCATAAGGGAGTGGGCTCTAGCCCGGACACTGCTAGTAGCTAAGAAGAGTACTTGGAAGATGATGAGGATGCTGATGGATTCATCACTTCAAAGGAAGGTCCAGGGACATCTGCGTCACAGAGTTCTGCAGATGAAAGACCAAAAAGTACAAGGAAAAATAAACATAAAGAAAAGGTAAAAATGCAGGAAGAAAAAAAAGGAAATAGGAGGGAAAAAATCGAAAAAAGACAAAGAGTTGGGAGTCCAACACACTATCCCTCGTGATCTAGCAGGAGCAGGGGACAAAGGAGGGGGGAAAAAGGAAATAATATGGGCTCGAGTAAGGGGGCGAGAAATACAAAAAAAGTGATTAATGAATATAATATCTTGGAATTGTAGGGCGTTAGGATCAGTAAAAAGAATAATGGAACTAAAATCCCTAATCCAAAAGAAAAGACCAGATGTCACCCTACTACAGGAGACCAAGTTGGATTTGCAGACTCTTCACTCAATCCAAAACAAGATTTGGAGCCGCAACAACCAAGAAATAATCAGTTAGAGAGGGGCATCAGGAGGACTTTGTACGATGTGGAACCCTACAAAACTGCAATTGGTAAGTTCTTTAAAAACTACTCATTGTATTGTAACTTATTTTAATATAATAGAGAGGCATCAATCCTTCACAGTGATCAATGTCTACATGCGCATTATTTCTGAGAAAAGCAAGAATGTTGGAAATCCATGATGGAGCTAAAAGGTACAAAGTATGGTCAAAAGTTTTTTATGGGAGGAGATTTCAGTGCAACAATGGGAAGCCATGAAAAAAGGGGTGGCTCCATTGTTAGAGATGCCCTCTAGGAGAATATGGAAGATCTCAGATTAACTCTGATCCTCTTCGATGTCAAGCCCCAAAAAATTCTGTATACATGGACCAATGAAAGGGTAGGTGTGAGCCATATCGCAGCTCAAATAGACCACTTTCTTACCTCTGAAAACCTCCTTATCCTAAATTTCTTCCTTAAATCCTCTATTCTGTTGTGGTCTAGTTTCGACCATCAACTGATCAGTTTGATGATCTTCCAACTCCTGTATCTGGGTCCTATCCCATTTTTATTTCTCACATGTGGCTTGATGTTCCTACTTTCTTGGAGGTTGTTGCCCTCTCTTGGTTGGGGTGAATTTAGGAAGCCCAATAACTATTTAGGAGTCCAAGATTCGCAGGATGAAAGGCGATATTAAAAAGTGGCTCAAGGAAAACAAATCTGGAAGAAAGCTTAGCTTTAATCCAGGAGCAAATGGTAACAACCCTGTTAAGTGTATTAGACTTCCAAAAAGAAGCAGAGACTTTGAAGGCCCTCCATGCAAACCTTAGGAGGGAAGAGGAGTACTGGAGATTGAAATCAAGAAATAATTGGCTGAAGGTGGGGGATAGGAACACAAATTTTTTCCGTAAACAAGCCAAGTTCAAGGAATAAAAAAACAACATAGCATATATAAATTATGGCAGGAAAACCATCAAGAATTTTGAAGAAATTAAGAGAGCGACAATAGAAAACTATGAAAATCTATATACAAGGGACCCTACAAGGGATCTAAAATGAAAGGAATTCTTCCTGGAAAGTATACCATAGATGTTGTTGGAGGAAATGAATAAAACTCAGGTATCTCCTCCTTCGGTTGATGAAATTAGAGGGGTAATATTCTCCTTCCCCCTCGATAAGGCTCCTGGCCCAGATGGATTCTTGTCTAACTTCTATCAATTTTTCTAGGAGGTAATAAAGAAGGATCTTTGCCAAATGGTGGGTTACTAATTCAAGCAATTTGTCATGGGGGGCAACATAAACACTTCCTTCATGGCTCTGATGCCCAAATAATCAATCCTTTCTTCCTTCTCTAGATTCTATCCAATATCCCTATGCAATTTCTCCTATAAAATTTTCTCGAAGTTGTTGGCCTTAAGGCTCAAACCTATTTTTCCTTCTTTGATCTCTGCTAACCAGGGGGGATTTGTCCTGGGTAGGAAAATATTTGAAAATATTATCCTAATCCAAGAGTCTCTTGATTCAAGCTAGCACAGGGGTGATGAAGGGATGATCATAAAGTTGGACATGGAAAATTCTTTCGATAGATTTAGGCATGGATTCCTGATAAAGGTCCTCAAGAAAATGGGGTTGGATGATATGTTTATCAGATGGATAAGCATGTTTGTACCTTCCCCTTGGATTGCTTTGTTAGTCAATGGAGGGGTGGTGGGCTTCTTCAAAGCTTCCAGGGGTCTACGTCAAGGTTGCATCCTCTCCCCCTTTTTATAAATCATTATTTCGGATGCCCTAAGTAGGAAACTGGAGCAGGAAAGAGCTTCTCTCAATCTTGCAGGAATAAAGTACAAATAAGGAATCAAAAGTATAAATCATGGACAGTTTGTGGAAGGCACAATTTTGATGGGAGGAGCCTAGGCTATAATTGCCCCGCGCTTGAAAAGAAACTTAGATAGATTCCTCAGTGGTTCGGGGGGGGGGGCCATCAATGACAGCAGGAGCCACATCTACCGCTGGAATATCTCCGTCTAGAAAGAGAAGAAAATCGAAGAAATCCTGGGGTTCAGAGTAGTAAGAGACTATAAAAACTTCAATTATTTAAGGGTACCTATATTCTTAAGACGAGCTACTCCATATACCTGGCATAAATTTCAGGATCAAATGAAAACAAAAATAGTAAATTGGGGATGGATATGGCTTAATCGTGGGGGTAGAGAAACCCTGATGAAGTCTGTCCTGTTGGTTATCCCTTTGTATCAGTTTTCAGCCCTGCAAGCCTGCAAGTCCATATTACACCAAATGAGGATGTATATAAGAAAATTTCTGTGGGAGGGAGGGAGAATTGAAACCAAAAAATACCATTTGGTAAATTGGAAAATGGTTAGAGCTTCGAAATAACATGGTGGATTGGGAATAAGGGACAGTGGGATAACAAACATGGCAATAGGAGAAAAGCTACATTGGACCATGATCATGAAGCTAAATCAATGGTGGACTCAAGTGATTAGGGAAAAGTACTTAAACCAGTAAAATGACCAGGAGGGGAGAGGGGACACAGTTTTGGGCTCCCCCATATGGAAATTGATTAATTCCTCCTCGGACATCGTAAGAAAAAATATAAGCAAAGTCCCGGGGAATGGAGCCTCCATCAACATTTTCACGGGCTCGATTCTGGGCCTCCATCCCTTGGGCTCAGATCTTTCCCTGGATGCTCTAAGAACCTTCATGAGGCAAGGAGGGGTGGAAAATTTGGATCAGATCTCAGAATGCGATTAACTAGGAGGGTGGAAGGGGTGGAAGATTGATATCTTCCCAGAGGCCCTACTTCCACATAGAGAAAAACTTATTAATAAACTAAGAGGTTGCACTCCCATAGCTCTCACAGTCACATATAAGTGGGAATGGAAAATGGCAGTCACATTGTTAAAGAAAGATATTTTCACCTTCTATTTAAATCCCAGGTACCACCTAAATCCTCCATCTCGAATAAAATCTAGAAACCAAATGCTACCCCAAAGGTAATTTTTTCTGCTTCCTTCTATCTCATAAGAAAATTCTCACAACAGAGAACCTTAAAAAACAGGGTCATATTGGACCTTCTAGATGTCCACTTTGTGAAAATTCGGAAGAGTCCATTCCTGATCTCTTTCTCCATTGTGAGGTGTCTAAGGAAGTTTGGTCGGTGGTTCTAGGCTCTATTTACTGCAGGACTTCATGGCTGCTTGACCTCCTGATTTCCTTCAGTTCTTGACCCAAATGCTATTTGGGCCGCCTTCAGGCCAAAAACATCTTCAAATAAATTTGGTATGCTCTTCCCAAGTATGTCTGCTGGAAAATTTGGCTAACAAGGAACAAAGAGATCTTTAGAAAGACCCGCCCCTCTACCAGTTTTATAGCCATGAAATCCATCTCGTTGTGTATGGAATTGCACATACCAGAAATTGATTGCTTCCTGGATCAAATTGGATCCATCTGGATTGTGCCATGGGTATGTGTCCCTGCTCCCTAGCTTCTGACAAAAGGCAGCCCTCCTCGTGCCTCGTGGATCCTAAGATTGTCTTTTGAGGGGCCGGTGGAATGGATAATATCTTCGAAACAATGGAATATCCAATTTGATGGAGCATTAAAAGGTAATCCTGGGGTGGTATGAGGGGGAGGGATTCTCATTAATCCCAAAGGAAACATCGAAGACATATATGCTTGGGGCTTGGGAAGGAAGGCACATAATCAAGATGAGGCTTATGGTTCATTCCTCGGACTTTCTCTAGCTCAGAAAAAGGGCATTAGGAAGATCCAAGTCTTAGGAGACTCAATGTTGATAATAAAACATATGAAATACAATTCATCATCAAACAACATGAATCTAAACCAAATCATTAAGAGATCCCAAGGTATGATTCCTCCCTTTGATATAGTGTCACATCCTAAGAGGGAATAACTAGGAAGCAGATAAGCAAGCAAATTTGGCCTGCTGGCTGAATGCAGAAAGAAGTATAATGAATGAAATAGAGGAAACACTATGCATTCCATAAACATGGTACATGTTTTCAAACATTGGACTGGGGAAGGCACTCTTGGCTAGATCAAGAGGTTAGGAAATAAAAGAAACAAGGTTAATTTGGGGTTAGCACCTATATACCCCTTGCTCCCCCCCCTCTCCCTTCATCCTCTTCATTTTCCCCTATCCCCTTCCTTCCCCTCCCCTCTTCTTCCATGTCATTTCTCCTCCTTGTCCCTCGTCACCCTTCTTCATTTCAATCTAAGATGCCTCCTTTCGACCGAACCATCCCCTACTCCCTGGTCCCTGTCTCATTGGCCTTAACTCGGCCCAGCCCGTCCTCGTGCCTCATGGCATAGGCTGTCTTGACTTGCTGCCGCATCGTGGCTGATCCCATCATGTTTTTCCTACACTTGGTATTGGGAGGTCTCACAGCGTGAGAGCCCAGTGCTCACAACATAGAAACAGTTGTAGTGGCCGACATTCCAACACATTAGCAAGTAAGAAAATGGGAGAGGGTGAGAATCTTTTAATTGCTCTAATCTGAATTGCTCAGATCTCGGGTGGGAGGAAGGCATGGGTAAGGATGAAGGACAAAGCAAGAAGATGGGAAACAATGGTGGAGAATTGGGATCCCAACATCATGAGTACCAATTTCCAGTCCTACATTAGAGTTCGAACCTGCATCTTGTATAAATTGGGTAACGGTTTGATCTTCAGTCATTGTTTTTTGTCAGTATCTACTCGGGTGGTCTCTGCGTAGGCCCAATCGCTGGGGCTGAGGTCACTGAGTAATTTATGTAGTATTTTGGTTAGGGTGATTGCCACAAGGGTGGTAACTAGTGGTGTGTGTAGTCGTGGGAAGAAGCTGAGTGCTAGTAAGGGCGAAATTTTCGTTGAGCAGCAAGACGGTGGCATTGGCTTGATTTCCTGGAACAATCATGAGATGGGGGTTCATGAAACCTTGGAGATTGGTCAGTTTTGTAGCTCCCTAGTTGTGAAAATGAGTGTGCAGAGGAGCTCACTGGAGGAGGGCAAGGCTCGGGAGGGTGGAAAAAATAAGCATATTGGTAATGAATATGTGTAAGAGCATATGGAATGTAGGGTGGGTATGGAAATTACACAGAGGTGCATCCATCAACAATAGAAGGAGGTGCTAGAAATGCAGGAGCAATAGATCGAGAAGAAGGAGCGCATCCAATAATTGGAGGATGAGCTAGACGCGTTGAGACAACAAATTGAGCAACTGATGCTCAAAATGGTAGAGAACAGTCTGAGGACTGATGAAGAATATACTGGACTTGATCTTAATAGTCCAATGTCGATGGAGGAGTAATCTATTTTCTCTCTTAGTTTAAAGATGCTTTTTAATGGCAAACTTCACTTATAAATATTTATTACATCAGTATTGTATAATGTATAGCCACAAGCTACCAGTTATGGGATTTTTTTTGGCTTTTTGGGGAAAAAATTCTATGGGAAGGGATGGGGAACAAATGAATTTTCAAAATCCCTTAGCAAGCTCAAAATTTTGATGTAAAATGCCGATTTTGGACGCGAATGGGCACGATTTATATATAAATATACTACTCTTTTTGGTTAAGAAAAAGATCAAATGATGTAGACATCACTAATCTTCCCTTTCTTCTTTTGGACTTGCTGCCATTTCACGGGATTGGGATCTATAGGAAATAGGGCGAAAACTCCCATCGTTGACTTTGGGGGATTTCTTTATCTGAATTTGAACCTTTTGATACATCAGTCTACTTTGCATCCCGTGATCGCTCTTTCATCGAATCCATTTTGGATGAACTTTTGTTTCCTCGACCAATATTGTATTTGTGCCACACTGATTGGTGTAGTAGTAGCATTTTTTTCTTATGTGCCCGCTACCTATTTGTTTGAATCCTCGATATTTTCTTCTTCTTCCTCCTAAGATGGTTGTGGTTCTGAAAACTGCCATCCTCTTGGCTTATGTGTGATTTTCTTTTTAGGGGAAATTTTTATCTGTGGGCATGTGTTCTTCAGGTGACCTATTTGGAAGCAGTTCCTACATATGAATGTTGTATTATTGTAGTCTAATGTTTGCGACCATTGGAGGTCATTATGTTTTAATATAATGTGATATGGTAGTCTTTTTCTCATGTCAATATCCACATAGATTCGAGCAAAAGTGAAAATACCTTTCTCATTTCTTTCCCCATCCCTCGTTTTGAATTTTCCCAAAATGTTTCCAATGTCCTCTAGGACCTTTTGGTGCCAAAAGGGGAGAGGAATATTTGGGAGTCCCACCCAACCCAACATTTTTGATACCATCATATTTGTTACATCAAATTCTAGAAACCATGGTGTGGTGAAGAGCCCAATATTGCCCTAAAACCAAGGCCTTTCATTTAAAACATGGTCATAACCTTTTTGTGTATCAAAATGGACTTTAAAAAAGCCTTTGTAACATAAATAAAAGTCATAATTTGTTTCCCAGGTGGAAAATATCCATTGATGTAATGCTTCTGGTTTTGGCAAAAAACCATTAAATATGCAAATAATCACTTTTGATTGCATGATAGCGAAGAGCGAGATTACCTATGGAATATTAATTTCCATGTGTGGAGAATGCTCCATTTGCTCAACAATGTATGGACTAGGTATGTTATGAATCTATTCTGTAGAGGAGGAAGGTTGGTTTTTCACTGTATCTTTGAAGGATGTAGTTGTTCCTTTTTGTATTATGGGTCCTGGAGCACCACCCCACAACCCAATATTCAATATTACAATTGCGTTCCTTGAAATATGATAATATTTAAGATAGGCTAAGTTTTTAAGAACCCTCCCTTCAAATTGTATGCATTGTAAATGTAGAAGAATTCCCCATTTATCCCCAATAATATGTTTCAGATAATAAACCATGTCTAAAGTCATCAATCAAAATATTGAGGTCTTCCCATTTAAGTTTTTAATTAAAAAATGGAATGGACTTTGAGCCCACCCAACCTGTGATGAACACATCTCTGATCTGGATGAAATATAGGGCATGTATTGAGAGTAAAACACCCAATCATATAAAGAATATATATTTTCTGTTAAGACCATGAAAAATGAAATAGAACATATACAAAAAATATAGTGTATAGAGTATGGGGGCTTACACAATAACCAAGAAAGGATCCAACAACCAAAATGATCCAACTCCCTGAAAAAACCATCCATGACGGACGATGAAGGTAAAGACCAATGATAATATTCCCACATACCCTAATGACATGCACAAATTTTGGCTCCATCACACCTGAACTGATAATGAAGTTCATTGCCCATGCAAAAAACCTATCCCCGTGCTCATGTTTTATGATAATATTCCATTTTGGAGAAGGAAAAAAATGGTGTAAATGCCACCGAATCGAATCCCCCACCGCCAAGATGATCCCTAGACTCCAGGTGATAAAACACCAGTTGGTTCACTACATTAGTGGGTTGAAAATAACCCCACCCAGAGCATTGAATATACCAAGACACAATCTACCTTGGACCTAGAACCCCAGGGCCACAAGAGTATAAATCCAATCGAATAATGCCTCCATACCAGACTTCGCTTGAGGAAAAACACCCTAGCCCATGTGCTCTCCATCTTTCTGAGGTCAAACTTATAGTTTAATTACCATTAATTATAATGTTATAGTCTCACCACAAATTGAGTCTTCAGAAAGGGATTTGTATGTTTTATCATAAAAATTATTAACAAATATTAGGGGATTTTTGAGGTATAAAATGAGCCTCACGAAATTATAAAACAATAGTGGAAATAATAAAATAAGATTAGATGACATCATCAAATTTTAGAGGGAAAAGAGAAAAAACTATTTTTTTTCAACTTATCTCCCTATGGGTTTGCTCAAATTTTGAGTGGAAACACTCATTGGATGCATAATTTGACTCTTCATCCAATGAGTACCCATGTTGCATACTTTCGATGGACCCTACTACACGAAAATTGAGAAATACATGAAAAATGTGACTGCAATAATGTTTTTTTCATGCATTTCTCATTTTTCGTGTAGTACGGTCCATCAGAAGTATGCAACATGGGTACTCTTTGGATGAAGAATTAATTTTTTCATCCAATGAGTATTCCTGCTCAAAATTTGAGTAAAACCTTAGGGATATATGTTGAATATACGAGTTGAGAAAGTAGTTTTATTATTTTTTAATCTTTTTCATGTTTTTACTTCAAAAATGGTGAATCGTCCCCCATGGTTGACATCATCATCTTGAATCCTACTGGTTCTTACAAAGTTTATTTTGGTTGTACATTTTTCTTAGGAGGCCCATTTTAGACCTCAAAAGTCCCTTATAAAATCATAGCAGGTTTTCTCAAAAAGTTTATTAATAAAAGTTTATTATTATTATTATTACTACTTTAAATGAAAGCATGGGAACTTGGAGTACTTCCCCATATTTTGTGGATTGTAAACCAGCTGAAATGTTGGCCCTGATTACGGGGCTTCGTCTTGAGGGAATCAAAGATAGTCAAACCCGTGATCAACAACAACTAGCAACAATATCAAAGAACTTCGCGTCTAGCCCTATACCACTCGAGCTAACCCTTGAAGCTCTATAAACTGTTACATTATCATAATCATTAGATTTTTTTTTTTTTTTTTTTTAAAGACTCTAAAAATCTATAAACAATGTTACAAATATTTAACATTGAATTTTGAATTAAAAAAAATAAAAATAAAAATATTATAAATATTAATAATAAAACTAGTTTAAATTAAATAATAAAAATATTAATTTTCATTTTCGAGGAAAGAAACAATGTTTGAGCTTGAGGGTTGGAGCGAGGTTGCTAGTACCAAGCCAACCTATATATTTACTCTCTTAAGAGTTAACAAAGCTCTAAGCTAATACAACAAAGACAATAAACAATTAGAACGGACTTTATCTAAGACATCATAACTAATCATGTCACCAAGAAAAATTTGAGCTTGAGTGGGTAAGATAACAACCATTCTTCCCAACAACCCAAAATAATCTCAATTAATTAGTAATAAAAATATAATATATAAAATAAACTAGATATTAGTCATCTATATAAATTATTTTCCAACTATTTATATTTGACTTTTTAGATAGGAGATATTGGTATCTTTCCACCTTTCAAATCAAACAATGGTTTTAATGGAATCTTAGCCATATTTTTTATGGCCCATGACCAATTGCTTTTAAAAATACAAAAACAACTTTTCCCTTAATTTATACACTTAATCCTTGATTTATGCATTCAATCAAATCATTAATTTGAAGGTTAAGATGTTTCGTTTATTTGTCTCATAGGGTAATTTTTTTAATGTTTTATGATGATTTTTTTTTAATGATTTTATGTATATTTTTATTTTTATTATTTCTCATTATAAGGATAGTATATGGAGTGAGTTATCACGTTAATGTTTTAATAATAATTAATTTATAAAGAGTAAATACATCACAATGAAGGATTTTTGAATTAGGAAAGGGAGAAATATTTTTTTTTATAATCTTGATTTGCATATACAATTTTTTTTAATAGAATAAATAAGTACATTTAGTTATTACTAATTAATAACCAAAGCAATGGGTGGCAAGAGGGGGAGGGATTCTTTTGAATCCCGAGAGAATAATTTTGGACAAATTCTCTTGGGGCTTGACAGAAATTCCAACAATCGAGGTGAGATATACAAACTTTTTTTGGGGCTAACCTTAGTATCCAAAAGGGGCATCAAAGATATAACTGTCATAGGTGACTCCTTCCTAATTATTCACCATCTTAAAACAAAGACTCCCCCCTTTGATAATATTCTAAATCTGCTATATCATCACATCATTAGTATTTTGGGATCTTTCTCTAACTACTCTCCCTATCATATCTTTAGAGTCTCAATAGCGATGCTGAACTCATGTCCAATAAAGCATGCCTATTAGCAGAAGGAGAAGAAAAAATAAATGGAATCATTGACCAAATTATCATTCCCTAATCGACGTTAATGGAGTATATTTATTATCCCTTACTCATCCCATGGCTTCTCCCTTTTGATGAAACTAAGTTAATCGATGGAAATTTGTTCCAGTAGTTCCCATACCTTCACACCCCCTCATACCTCAATGTTTAATCATTAGTGTCCTTAGAAATCTGGTGACATCTGCAATGAAGGAAGGACTCCTCCTATACCTAGTGAGCGAGGCAACCTATAGGGCTAGATTACATGAAAATGTGTGGTATTCATTGGCATTAACCATAGCTTTCTTCACTCTTTACTCAACATTTATGACCCCCTTTTATTTTCCTTCTCTGGCATGTCATTCCAATGGGATATGAGGAAGATTAGACAGGAGAGTGAGGTAGATACCATGGCGAGCGAGGAAAATGTCTCTTTAAGGAATGAGAAGATAATTATTTGGCTTTGGAAACTTGACTCAGGGGATGCGAGTCTATAGTCACACATGGGGATTTTCTTCAGAATGGAGTTAAAATGGTGAATAAGAGGCCCAGATGCCTCAATTTCAAATGAGCAGCGTTGGGCAAGGGAATTCGACTCTCTAATTCTTAAGAGAAAGGAGGCTTCGTTATGCCATGCGATGAACACTTGGGAATTTTCTATGAAGCCTCCAAAGGCTCTTATGATTTTGTGGATTTCATATCTCACGAGGAATTCTAGGCTTGGCTATATTGAGAGTGGAAGGCACAATGTTTTTGTTGATTCAAAGGTAAAATTCTCCATTCTTGGCTCAATTTTATTGACGCTCGATCGGGCGACCCTTGGCGTTCCTGAATTTCTGAACTATAATTTAGAGCAATCTAGAAGTGGGGTTTTGGGAAGGGGTGATTTGGTCTTGCATTTCTTTCCTGGATCAGTTGGGTATTTTCCTTTGATGCAAATAGCTGGGTTATCTCATCCAGTTCTGAACCACCCTGCTTGTATTTGGTTTGCATTGCCACATCTGTCACCTATGGCTTCTAGTTTCAAGACTGACTCTTTTGACTCAACTATTTGCGACCATTGTCAAAAGGCACATTAAGAGTTGAATGCGAATATTCATGAATTGCAGGTCCTAATGTACCAACAACAGGAGGAAAATAAAGTGAAAACAAAAACAATGGAGGCCTAACAAAAGAAAATTAGTTAGCCAAGGATGAGGTGGAGGCTTTGCACAACATTATCATGGACTTGCATGTCAAGCACAATAATCCTCTGAGCTATCATGTCCCTTCTCAAACACATTTGTGATAGGGTGTCTCCACACATTTTTGCACGATTTTTGCTAAGGGAAAGAACCCAACATTTTTGACTTAGGGACTTAGGAGGAAATTCGACTTAATTGGATTGCTAGTGGAAGGTGGGGGCCACCCACATAGGAATTCGAACTAGGCCATTCAAATGGCTTGGAGGGAATTTGAAGTGTTGGATAGAGGGGCCCACATGAGGCAAGGAAGGCCCACAAAGATAAAAGGAGGAGAGAGCTCTCATTTGGATTCATTCTTACGCCTTGCAAACAAAATTACTTGACTATTCCTTCTGCTGTTTAGCTGAGTCAACCGACTATTTAGCCACGAATCTATAAAGTGGGAGATTCGACCTCTACTTCGGGGGACCATCCGTGCCTACCCTAGAGAGGCAGTTCCATAAGTATTTCAGGAGTTTTGGGAGTGTGTTACAACACTACCATTTAACCACAACAAGGAGTGCATATTTCTGGCTAGCTGGAGAATATGCAGGGGGAGTTTGGAGCTATTAGTGATCAAGCATTTTCCGGGGGAGTTAGAGGATTGCGAGAGCAACAAAGGGCCAACCATTCTCGTGAGTTTTGGAGCCAACAGAGCCAACATCTCAATAGTTCGAATCACTAGGCTTGGGGACAACACAGAGGGCCAGTCCAACAATTTCGTGGAGCTAAGGAGCAAGTGCCATAGCTGGAAGCCCATCCGAGAAGTCAAGGGATTGATGGTAGAGGTCATTCCAACACTTTGGGTCCATTTCCAGGAGGATTTATAGGCAGAATCCAATAGGTCGAGTTTTGCAGTTGCAGCTGAAGTTGGGCTCCAAGGGGGTCGAATTTTAGAAGTCTAAACCAACCAAATTCCTTCGTGGGTTTTTCTGGGTTTTCTAAGAGGAGTTTGTGGTTAAAATTTCAGAAATTTTCACATGCTATTGAGGCATGAAATCCTAATTCTTATAATAGGGTGAATTGCTAGTTAGCTGGGGAATTCACACCATTTTGTGGGTTCGACTTTAGCTCAGAGATAGGCCAAACCCTTTATGGGTTTTTGTGGGTTTTGGTCAAGGAGCTTGAGATTAGATTTGCAGCATTTGCTGAGCGTCAGAGGCAGAGTTTCTTGCAGTCCCTCTCCAGCCAGTAGTGTAGTTTTCTGGGCAACGCAAAGCATTAGAGGAGCAATCATTTCCATCATTTGAGATCATTGTATTATCACCTGGGTTATGTCATTCTTGCCATTCAGGCAAGCCCATGTTCATTCCTCCATACTATTGTACTTGCTCCATTGATTAATAAAATGGCTCAACTGGTTTTTACTTTTAGAGTTTGTATGAGATTTTGCTGATTTTTTAACATTTATGTGCTGTAAATCATTTTTGCTTTGAATATCACTGTTTATTTAAGTTTGGAACATTACAATGGTATCAGAGCATGATCTTGGCCAGTTGTGGAGTAGCCAAAAAGATCATGGAACATTTGGGCATGTATGAATTGTGATGGGTGAACTATAGACAGGCCAATGGCTTAAGGGAGAGTGAGTATCATTGAGGGAAAAATGACTCTCACCCACTTTGATGGTTCAGCTAGGAGTTTTGTCAGAAAATGGGTACAAGAATAGGACACATATTTCCGGCTAAACCTCATGAGGGAGGCATATGCTATTAGACATGCCACTTTGCACTTGGATGGAGATGCTATTGAATGGTGGTACAAAGGGCTGATCCTTTTGGGTCATGTACACATCACATCCTGCAAAGAGTTCACATAGAGGCTCGTGGAGAGATTTGACTGAAAGGACACTAGACCCCCTCAAAGGGAGTGGATAGGACAAGGACAACTATACGATGAGACCAAGAGGCATTTCTACTGGTGGAGACTGGGCTTTAGATGTTAGAAGCTCGAGGAGGAGGTTGAGAAGGAGGACACGCATCATGGTGAGGGGCACATCGATGTACCCGGTGTGGCGCAGGAGTCACCATTGTTGGTGGCCAGCTGACACCTCGGTTGAGGGAGTGGAGCATACACTGGGAGGGCCATCTATTGGTGAGATGCCAACAGTTGATGAGGTACCCATTGCTATGACCCAGTTTCTAGATGATGGCCGCCCACATCAGGTAGATGAGGTGCTTGGAGGCATACTTGTCATTGCGGAGGTACCAGAAGAGGCAGAGGGGTCTAGAGCTGTGACCAAGTTTATAGAGGATAACCTCCCTCCATAGTTCCACCAGTTTTAGGCTTACCTTCTAGCATTACAAAGGAAGGTCGTGTTAGTACGTGAGGCTATTTTGTAGTAGAATGAGGAGCTGAAGCGCATGAGAGTAGTTTGTGCCGAGTCCACGGCTAAATTGACTCATGTTGGGGAGTGGTTGGATTCCCTACTGGTGCAGCTAAAGTGCATGTTGGGGCGTAAGAGAAACTCTATTTAGCATACATAGACTGGGTTGGTAGCATTATTAGGTTACCTTGGCCCATTGGATAGAGAGAGACAGAGCTACCTAGACATATTTCATGTATTGACCAGGATAGCGAGATGAGACTACCTGAGTTGCACAGGGTGCAATACCCGCGTGTTGGGGTTGTTCTATGTGCAAGAGTTTGTGCATTCTATCCCTCTCTTGGGGTTGGATGGTGAGATATTTTGAGTTGGTACCCAGTGGAGTGGACTATGGAGATGGTAGTGGACCCAAGTGGAGCTTATTAGGAGTTCCCAAGCACGGGGGATGCTGGAAAACCCGACTGGCAATGGCATCTGGGAGGGACCACCTATCATTTTCCAGGTATACTGGTTGACCACAACCTAGAGGGTATAGTTGACCTAGCAGTCGAGCGTGCACCTCTGCTAGGAAATTTTCGGTCAACACCAGTGGCCAACCAGTTTTTGGGCAGACTCCTTGGTTTGTCTTGGTATGACAATTGTACATGGGGTCTCAGGATGATCATTATACTCTGGTAGGATTTTTTCGGAGGAGGTGGCATTGGCAGGCCACCAAATAGTGCCTTGTATGGAGTTGGGGATTCTTCACATTTGTGTGAGACACAAAGGAGTATAGTAGTAGTGGCATCGCCGCTAACACGTGGGGAGGTTCACTTCTTGGATCCCTTAGGTAGGACTTGGAGGGGAGGTCCCCTCATCAAAGAGCATGGTGATGCGATAGTGGAGGTGATGATCCGATTAGATGTGGGTCGATGCATATGGACACAACATTAGGCCATCTCATTCAGGGATGAGTAGGAGCATCTAGCGTAGAGCAGTTGCCTGCTGATGGGCATGGGACACATGGTGGTGTGTCGTAGTATGTTGGACTGAGCTATGGAGTGGGAGTGCCTCACATCGCATTGAGTACATGCAAGGAGTGACAGGTATAGTGACACAGGCGGGACACAAGATGATACAGGATGGCATAGCCGTAGCCGAGGGTATCCAACAGTGTATAGTGGTAGGCCGCGATGTACAGTGGCATGTCCAGGAGTACTGGGATGATTGGTGTTATGCAGGGGTGTATAGTAGTACTACACAATGAGGTCTTGGAGTGTTACCTCCAGGGAGAGTCTTGGATGGAAACACCAGGAATACCTTTGGGCGTAGTTCACCCAGGATCGACGGGGAGACATATGAGCAATACTTGATGGTATCCGCAGGGACTCACATGCTTGACCATCTTCTACATCCCTCCCGGGCGAAGTTGATTTTGTTGTTGACTTCCTGCACTCTAGGCATGAGCAGCAGGGGACGAGGAGCTCACCCAAGATATTTAAGTGACACTTAACGTACTAGGGGGGAGACTTTTTAGCAGTGGCATTGGATTGGTGCGTTAGTTGAAAACCATAGGTTGAGGAATGGGGTGATATTTTGCAGGGGTGGCATATCATTCATCATCGAGCCTATGTCTAGGGAGCTAGTCCGGGGGTATACATGTGTCACTCTTTTCTTAGGGTATGTCGGGACCAAGCATCAGCAGAGGATAACGATTACAAATAAGGTAGTTTCCCGGTATGTGTCTAGGCTCCAAACCTTATATTGGCACATTATTGAGAGGGCAGATGACAAACCCAAGGAGATGGTTGGCAGGGACAAGAGGGATCCACATACCCTGAGTCAATTACGAGTATCAAATACCCATATTTTGGTTGCATTCAGAGGGTATTTCTTTGGCACACGTGGCTCCCAGCGACCATCAGTACTCAGTGGTAGGAACAGGGCAGATTAGCATGCATCAAATTAGCCCACGACATATGGAGCCTATATAGAGATCACATGCATAGAGTATAGATGAGGGCCAGAGGGATTCCATCGGTTGATAGGGCTATGCCACAAAATGTCTGGTTATGGGATGCAAGGATTCAATTAATCGATAGATCCCTCGTGATGAGCAGAGTCATGGCAGAGAGTGATAGAGTTCACTCTTGGGATGACACATGGGGATTCACAGAGGGTTTCATCATATGGGGAGGCATACATTCTCTGTTGTTGCACATGTTTAGAGTTAGATTTTGATGGGTAGGCCTTAGTGCCATGGATATGCCCAGGCAATATGTGTCTCGCCTCTTTCAATATTCCACCATCGAGTTCTAGGAGAGGAGGATACTGATTGCGCATGATGGGGAGTATGACATAGTTAGAGTAGTGCAACGTCAACATGGTGGCACCACTCTCAGACTAGTAGGGAACTGGGGCATCACAGCTCTTCACATCTCAATAACCTTTAGGGATTGACCGACTACTGCAGGGTAATATCATACAAATCTTCCATTGGGATTTAGCGAGTCACTGATGGAGCAGGGGACTTTTGGTACTTTCACCAGGCCAAATAGTGAAGGGAGTGAGGGGAGCTTTGTTGGATTGAGGGGGCCTAACCCAGGTTCAACGTTAATTAGCCAAACAAATCCTTACACTATTGGCCCTTTCGGCATCAGCCTGTGTAGCGCAGAACGAAGTCCCAATCAAAGCAGTATGGGGGGATGCTGGAACCAAGTTTTCGCAACATGAGATGGTTGTGATGTCGTTTGATTTCTTCTATCCCCGCCTTCGCGCAGGTGATCCCGTTCTAGGGCTTGTAAGACAAACCCTCTATTTCGGCTTTCAATATCTCCGTGAAAGGATACAATCGTCCTTTGTGCAGCCTGAGCCTGCTGCTCAGGTACTTTCGCACTGTTATGGCAGTGTGCCGTACAAATTCCCCAATTAATCTAAGTGCCTTTCTTATCTTATCAAACAATTATAGTTATCCCCGTGTAAACAGATATTCGTATATGCATTCAGTTATTCAATGTAATTGCATTCATTCGCGCAAAATATAAGCATAATAAAGAAAATTCATACATAACATATCAAGATGCATCAATAGAAAAAAGACATAGAAATTGCAGAATATCTCTCTTTATTAATATCTTCCAAGTGGTTACAAACTCTGTACGCCCTGCGCACATAGTTATAGAGGTCCGTGCACTCAGCTGCGGACTTCTACCCTAGGCATTTGCGCACTCAACTGTAGAGCCTCTACCTACACTACAACCCAAGACTTAGAATTCTTGCTCTAAAGCTATGACTCTCTTACATCATCCATCATTGTCTCTCAAACTACTTAGAGCTTAGCTCTTTTTATATAATCCCATGGTTTGCGGACCATGGGTAGATCTCTTACAACTGACTTTACTTTACAAAACTAACGACAGACTACCCTTTATGACACATAACACCTTCGCGCTCCACAACCACAAAATGTGGAGTCTTTACAATAATATTACAAAAATTGACTTAAACATGGGCTTTTAGCCCCAAAACTGCCCTTGGGGGATCCCGCTCCCAACAAGTCCCCAACACAAACATTGTGACTCGCCCTCGAGTCACTCGGTAGGCGCGGATATCTTGCGCGAAGTCCATCCAGCTTGACCCTGATGACCGTAACTTCGACTGTGCATTGAGCTGCTGCCTGCTTCGCATCTTCAATTGTCTTCTCGATTATTGCCATTGCACTGTCAGCCTGAAGCTGTTGTTGTTTCGATTGCAGAGTCGTAAGCTTACCTTCAATGTTTCCTATGAGTGCATAAGCTTCCTCTATCCAAGGCTTTAGTCGCGCCTTCAACCCTACTTCCATGTGCAGCGCTGTGTCCACCTGTTCCTTCATCTACTTGGCTTCCTACAGTTTGGCTAACCTTTGTGTCAGCGCGACGGTTCGCGCTGTGACCTTAACTTCATCATAGCGCTGTTGGAATTCACTCACTTCCATTTCTAGCCTCTGGATATTTGGGTCCTCTTGCAAGCTGGTCAGGACCTCAAATAATTATTCAAACAACTGTGTGCGGTCCACTACTGCACTTTCCATCGCCGCATCTGCTTAAGTGACAACGAACACCCGTTGTTCCTTTACCTCTAGCGATGTTGAAGGCTGGGCCCTCAACTGGAGTGCTGTAATCTATAGGTTCAACTCCAATTGAACCCGCGCCATCTCTATCCAAGTGTCATGTACCCCTGTGGCCAATTTGTGGATGTAGACCTCAACTGGCTCCTCCTTCGGAATGACCAACTCTGGGACCATTCTGCATTCCTCCTCCATGACTTGTACGGTCTTCTTGCTCTAGCTATTCACCTCGGCCTCAACGGCGATGGAAACATTCCTTTGTAAGGCCATCTGATCATTGTTTAGTTTTTTTTCACTGATCACCTGGAGGGTGCGGTGCTCATGGGCCCACAGCTCTGTAATGACTTCATCCTGCAAGAGGTGGAGTGCTTTGCGCAAGAGCACTACCAGGTTCAATCCCACTCCCTTCAAGGCGTTGACAGTGGGCTTGTCAGCCTCATTTTCTATTGTCAGTGCTCCATTTGGCAGCACTGGTGCACTAGAAGCCTTCGTGCGCAGCATATCGGTAGCCTCTGATGTGTCGATAGTCAAGTTGGTAGACATCGTACCAACTTGCGATGCACGGGACCCCCGCCAGTACTTCGGCCACTTTTGGGGCAGCTATTCCGGCCCCATATCAATCTCTTGCACATTCTCCTCGGTAGCCACTCGTTTGGTGTCCATAGCTCCTGCGCGTGTTGACATGACGCTATTCACTAGTGCTTACGTCTCCTTTGACAATTGTTCAAATGCCAGAGTCGCTACTAGATCTTGAAAGAATTGACAATTCATGTGCACCTAAGAGCACAACAACTCAAGTCTCAAAATGCCAAGTGTTTTTCGCTGAACAACCACTTGTAATTTATAGGGAAATTTGAATTCAAATCCGACCGTTCCCCCCAAAATCGGTTCATTAATGCCAGATTGGCGACAAATTTTCTAGGATCTAAGCCATAACTTTCATCTTAAATGCCAGCCGCCCACTCCATTTGGCCTCACTTCTGCCGTATTTTCATGAATAGTGACTTTAACGGTCACTTTCCAGCCTACTTGCATGATTTCTCCCTGGGTAGCGCAGCTCCCTCTGCGCTACCACGGACCTAGTGACACGTCCTCACTCCGCACCATCTTCCAATCGCGTAGCTCTCCAACCCAGGCAATGTAGTTTATAGTCTTGTGCCTCCTTTCAGTTGCCTGGAGTGCTAAGACTGTGCTACTTTCATTTAGTCACATGGTCAGACTGCCGGTGTATGGCTTCAAGCGACTTCCATTCACCTTTCCCGGGAAGGGTTCTCCATTTAACTTGACCAACTGTACCGCTCCTTCGTCGGTAATCTCCTTAATAACATAAAGCCTTAACCAGTGCATCCCGAATTTCCCTAGAAATTTATCAAACTTACTATCGTATAGCAAAACTAGGTCATTTACCTTAAATGAGCGCAGCTTGATGTGTCGATCATGCCATGCCTTTTCGCGTTGCTTTTTGACCTGTTGGTGAAATCCAACCAAAAATATTTCTTCTTTGAGCTCATCCAGCTGTGCGAGCCTCTCCTCCAGGGCTCTGCGATTTGTCATACGTGTGAGCACTGCTATGCGCAGGCTAGGTACGATGTATTCCATAGGCATTACTGCTTCCAAACCATAAACAAGCCTAAAAGGGGTTTGTCCTGTCAATTTCTTGGATGTCGTTCGATAAGCCCACAATATTTTAGGTATGCGTAGGTCCTAATCACTTTGCTAAGAATTGCAAACCTTGGTTAGCGCATTTTCAAGCACTTTGTTAACGCCTCCACTGTCCCATTAGCCTGTGGGTGATAAGGTGTGCTCTTCTTGTAATATACCAGAAATTCCTTTGCTAGTGCACTGATCGTCTCATTCAAGAAGTGCGTACCATGATCACTCAGCAAGATCCTTGGACATCCAAATCGCGTCAGTACATGCTTAAATAGGAACTTTGTGGTCATCGCTCCTGTGCAATCCTTCACGAAATCCGCTTTTGCCCAACGAGTCAAATACTCCATCGTAGTGATAATGTACCTTGCTCCAGTCTTCCCTTGTGGCTGAATGGGTCCTACAAAATCTATCGCCCACTTCTCAAAGGGTTGCAACGTCATTTGTGGATTCAAAGGCATTTCATCCCTCTGCGATGGCCTGCCTATTCTTTGACATACATCACACACCTTGCAATACGCTTTTGAATCCTGATGGAGGGTTGGCCACCACAACCTTGCTTGTAGAATCTTCTGGGCGGTTGCTCTCCCTGCATAATGTCATCCCGCGGCACCCCCATGAGCATCCGTGAGGATGCTGCTTCTCTCGAACTTAGGTACATATCGTCGCAACATCTCATCAGTACCCATTTTGTACAGATGCCCAGCAATGACATAAAAATTTGCCTCGTGCACCACAGTTCCTTGTTTTGCTGGACAAAGTATCCTTTTGGTGTAGTTCCTGTTGTTAGGAAGTGTATTATATCCTCAAAATGACCATCCGTGACATGTACTACAAATAGCTACGTGTTAGGCAATCCTTCTTCCAAGTTAGTAGGTTCCTCCCTCGTTTCGATGCGCGACAGATGGTCTGGTCTCGCGTTCAATCGTCCAGGCTTCACAACAACTTCAAAATCATACTCCTCGAATAATAAGAGCCATCTACAGATTCGCCCCCCCAACACAGGCTTATTGACCAGGTACTTCAACATGGAGTGATCCGTATACATCTTAAAATGGCCTCCTAGAAAGTAGTGCCTATACTTATAAAGCGCATACACCATAGCTAGCCCCTCGTGCTCAGGGGTAGAATAGTTATTCTCTGCTTTGGATAATTTGTGGCTTGCGAACGAGATAGGATGGTCCAAGCCTTCTCCGCCAACCTATGTTAGTACTGCCCCTAGCGCTATACATGACGAGTTGACATGTACATGAAACTCTTTCTTCCAGTCCGAGAAGACTAGAATCGACGCGATAAACATATTTTCTTTCAATATATCCAAGCTCTTCTTACAATCATCATTCTAGTAGAACGTGACATCCTTCTTTAAGAATTTTTCCATAGGTGCGGTGATCTGGGCATAACTTTTGATAAAATTTTTGTAATATCCCGTATGTCCCAGAGTAGCGCACAACTGTTTCACACTCCTCGACGCTTCCAAGTTTAGTATCACCGCGATCTCCACAGGGTCTACCATCAGTCCTTGTTTTCAAAACACATGCCCTAATAAGTTCCCAAAAGGAATGCAAAACAAACACTTCTTGAGATTGAGCGCGATCTGGTATCTTTGATAGGTATCTAGCATCAGGCGCAAGCTTGCTACATGGCGCTTAACCAACCCAAATACAGTCCAGTCATCGAAATATACCTCCAGGAACTTATGAATAAATTCCTTGAATGCCGCAACCACCATGTGCGAAAATATTGCAGGCATATTCTTCAATCCAAATGACATTACAGTGTACTGAAAACAACCCCACTCAGTTGCGAAGGTTGTCTTGCTCCTATCGTCCTCTTCTTCAGCTGTTACATTATAGCATTCTAGCGTGCAGCTCAGCTGAGTAGCCCATTCAAACTGAGCCAGGTCTAAAGGATCCTGTGGTATCCTAAAGATAGCTGCTTTCACCTATTGTAGCGCTTCATCAATATTATCAAACCCATCCTCAAAATTGAAGGTCATCATGAATCCTTCACCGAGGACATCTCATTCGCCTGTCCCATGGCGAAGATCTGTTTCTATATACCAATTCATTGGGATAGCGTCTAGGGTATGACAGAACAGGTGCACCTACTCAGGTTGGGTCTTTTCTCCGTAAGCCTGCGTCCATTTGGCCAGAGGCGCAGGCAGATCGTTCTAACCATTATACTTATCTCTTAGTCGCATCTTAGGCTTCCCAACTCATGTTCTCATCATCCTTCTACATTCGCGCCAATTGTTAAAGCTTCCCTTGTGCGTACCCCACCATCTTGCAGGCGTTGCGCATAGTACCTAGTCCAAGGCCTGGAAACGCTGCTTTTTGGTACCTGTTTGGTCAATTTAGTGTTGTCTAAATTGCTATCATAAATTGTCAACCCGGGGCTCGTAAGCTGATGAAGTGAAGTGTACAATATATACTTAAGCAGCCTTTCCTAGTTCTTTTTGTCGTTTTTAGTTTACGTCCGACTTATCTTCCTAATGTGATGTGATGAAGTTATAAACAAGTGAGTGAATGTGTGTGTATGCGGTGATTTCTAAAATGCTTCTTGAATTTAAAAGAGAAAACTTGAACAATAACTTGAAATGGAATTAAAGCTTTGAATGAAAGTAAAGCATCAAACAAAAAGATCAATGGCACTAGTCCAATACCTTTACTGCTGATAAGAATGAAAATGACATCTATATTAACTCAGCTGAAAGCAAGAACACTACTCTAACTTTTCTATTGAATCTAACGCAATGCAAAAATTAAGTAACAAATCACACTACTTAATTCTCCCTTAACATTCTGCCTTTAGCTAAATTGATCATGTGAAAAAGAGTTAGGAGTGAATTAACAATATGAGTCTAAAACTAAATAAACCAAGCTGCAATTAAATGATATTTTGGTCCCATAAAAGTTAATGAATTATGATAAAAAGAACCATCAAGAGATTGGCAACTTCACAAAACTTGATAAATTAAACTAAGCAAGGAAACTAACTAAGCAAGGTAATTAATGAAAATCGAAGCAAAAGTCAACAGTTTAGATAAGACAACTTCAGATGCCACTAGTGTTAAAAAGAAGGAAAAGCACACTGTCCCGGGCTCCTAACAAAGCTGTAAAAACACACTGATCAGTCATGAAAAGTAAAGAAACATAAAGCAGCATAATTCAAAAGTGTACATTAATATACATGATGAATTAAAGAAAAAAAAAGGAATGCAGGAAAGTAAATTTAAAAGCTACTGTACAACGGTTGTAGCAGATAGGGGCCCTCCATCCACTTCAACCAATTAAAAGATCAGCTACACAGATAGAAACAGAACTGTCTTCTTGGAATTAAATCAACACATAATAAAACACAGTGGAGAGTGTAAATGCTTTCTAAAAGAGTCTTTAAAACAGAGTTTACAGCAACAAAAGATTAACTTCCAAAAACTAACTAATCAGCGTGTAGAAACGCTTTATTTATAGCAAGAACACAAACTGTTATGTGCATAAACTAAGCTAACTAACAGCTATGAAAAAGACACGTTCAACAACACTGTGCGTGGATTTAGGGAACGGTCATCATGGTTTAATAAATCCGTTGTTGGATTCTTGTCCCCTGCAATCTTCGTGGCTAAAGAAGAGGCCAGCCGTGACTTATGTTGTCCAACTGAACACGCAAAGCCGTGCCACCGTTTGACTAGAGCTACCTCCACGTTGACCAGGGGTGTAGACGGCCAGTTTGACTGAGCTGACAGCACACGCACCATGTACACAGTCATACAAACTTTCCCATGTGGCTCTTTCCTCTGGAGGACACCTGGATCATAGCAAACAAGAAAATGGCTACGGAATCTGGGATCGGCTGCGGAATCAGAGATCGGCTGCGGAAACCCTGTATTAGCTGTGGAATTGCAGCGCTTGAACCAAAAATCTAAACCAACAGCCAATCATTAGCACAATTAGCAAATCATGTTAAAAAGTCCTATAATGTAATGAATTGAACAAGTTGATGAAGGAAATGATGACAAAAGAAGGAAATGAGTAGGAAAAGGCTGTTGGGAGGATGGGTAAATGAGTGCAGGTTTGAGGCTCAACAGCTACCACACAACGACAACATTTGTACCAACCAATAAATAAATTTGACACAGAGGCAAGGAATCCACCAATGAGTTCAAATGGAAACCAAGGTACTGCATGAATCCTAATGTGTGATAATGAAAGTTGGCATCAAACAAAAGTGAAACCACTAAGTCAAATGCCCATGATACTAATCGATGTTGAGCACAAGGTCACCTATCAATAATGGAAATACGGTGAGGGTGCAGCTCTAGGTGTACTCTTATAGAAATTGTTCGTAGTCGATAAGAGAAAGGCTTGCCAGCAAGAAGTCAATGGACACCTTCTCAAACCAGCATGAGCAAAGGACCAAATATTTGATGTGATAGTGAACATGACTCTAACAACTAGGGATGGTCGACTGAAAATAATTCTAGGGACACCATAGAAATGACGACTTAGGTTTACTTCCCTTGAAGAAAAGCACGACTCAAATGTGACAATATGGCAGCATATGATAACTTTGTATAAGTTTGTCATGAAAGAGGCACAAACAAACTCTCCATGTTATTGGAAGAGATAACCAACCATAGGAGTATTGACTCAATAACAAGGTTAAGGCTCTCTTAAGTCAAACAAAAGCCCATCCCAATGGAGGAAAGACTTAATTTTGAGTGCTTTGTTGTTATGAAACCAGCTCAAGAACAGATAGAAAAGATAGATCAACACCTTAGAATTTAGCCTCTTCAAGGGGGCAACCTCCTTTACATTACATAAATGAACAATTCTTGGATGATATAAATGAAAGGACCTCCTTTCTATATATAGGAGTCTAAGGGGTCATAACATAATCAGAGCCGACATAATAATAATAATGTAAGGGCACAATAATAACAATAGTGGGCTTCTATGGGGCACAATAGTAACAATATGGGCACTCTGTGGGTACATCAATATAATAAGTGGGTTGTACTAATAACAATAAGGGGTTACACTAGTAGTATAGGGGCTTAACATGACCCTCTCCTTCAAAAAGCGTTGTCCTCAATGCTTGAGTAGCTCTTGATGCTTCTGTATAAAATTCTTGTCTTCCCATGTGGAATATTTAGCGATAAGTTCTTCCACATGATGAGATACTCTGAAATTGATCGATTTCATAGCTGTTGGGATATTGTTTCTGTGACTGCTCAAGGTTCCAATATGATTTCTCCTTCCTCTTCAATTTCTGGCAATATTGATTGAATTGGGATCTTTTGCAACTTTTGAATAAGTGGCCATACTTCTTCATCCTTCTTCCATTCATCCCTTGCTTCATTTATTCAATCTAGTAGGATAATAGAAATAACACAAAACAATGCTTCCACATACTCATCCTTGAAGAGTCTTCCCATTCAGTAAGGTCGCCATTTTTTACGTGCGTGTAGTATTTCCAACATTTCCTTCTCATCAATAGCTTTCTTGAGATGTAGCAGTAAAAATACCCAATCACCTACATCAAAACAGTTTTCACTACGATGTTGATCTACCTGTTGTTTCATTTGATTTTGCACCGAAGTGGCATTTTCCTTTAAAAGTTTGAGAACTTGTTGTTGATGCTTGATGTGATCTTTCATTGCTTGAACCTTTTTCTTCTTGATATTTCCTTCTATATTTAGAGTTTGAGGAGAGGTAATTTCTTCCAATCCTTTACAAGATATGGTCGGATTCATTTCTTGATGCTCGATGTGATCTTTCACTTCTTGAACATTTTTCTTCTTGATATGTCCTTCTATCTTGATAGTTTGAGGAGTGGTAATTTCAACCAATGAATTACGAGATATGGTTGGATTCATTTCTTATTTCTTGATGTGATCTTTCACTTCTTGCACCTTTTTCTTCTTGATATGTCCTTCTATCTTGAGAGTTTGAGGAGTGGTAAATCTTTCCAATGCTTTATAAGATATGGTCTGATTCATTTCTTCATTCTCTAAGGTGGGGTCCTGGGGTATATCCTTAGTTTTTTTGATGTCTTTTGATCCTTTTCTTCCTCCTCTTCATATTCTATGTAAAATAATTTCTTCTCAGCACACTTATGACCTTTAGCACATTTGTTGTCACAATTGTAACAAAGCCCTTTTTCTCTTTTTTCTTCCAATTGTTGTGGTGTAACCCTTGTAGTTTGTGGAATGCTGGGAGAAACAACACTTCCATCTTTATAGTTGTGAGGGGTATGCTTCTTGGTTTCCATAATTTTTCTTTCCACTATGTCACAAAGCCCTTTTACTCTTTCCAATTGTTGTGGTTGTTGCTCTATAAGAAGGAATGTTGCTCTCTTCTATCCTTCATAATGTGCCTATCATTTCCTCCTATGAAAATTAGACCATGTAACAAGTTGTTTACGAGAAAACAAAAGCCTTTCATACCACTATAATTTGATCTGTTTCTAAATATGAAGATGCAATATATACCTTTTGTAATAGTGGTACACCATGTAGATCAAAATATTACTCCTTCTGAAGTATCCAATTTACCGGATCCTTACCATCAAACTTCCTCATCTTGATTTTTCTTGATTTTAGGAGCTCGATATTGAAACGACTGTAACTTTGTACTTTTGGATTTTTAAGTTCTGAAGTTGTGACCTACAGTAGCACTATGTGTCCTCTTTCTAATGCCACCATTCTGATCCAAATTGGATTCTCCAAGGAAGAATTATGCCAAATCTCCCACAATGACCTGATTATAGACTAGTTCAGTAGATAAAACTTCTATGACGTGCCACGTGTCACTGTTTCAACCTTTGACTCTGAAAAATATACACAAGAAACTACAGTCTGTCCTCTTTCTGTAACTTATTGTGAAATTTCAATCTGATGCTCATAGAGAAAGTTATGACGATTTTACCCGGGTCATCTATTTGGAATGTAATTCAGGAGTCTGCAAAAATACCAACTTGCTCAGATCATATCTCCGCAAATATAGCGTGAAAATCTCTAAAATTCGGATCCAAGGTTTAGCGTGCATTCTTCTCAAATGAGTTTTTATTTTAGCTTTTGAAACATCGCAGAAAAAAAGTTATAGCGACAATGCCACGATGACCTATTTGGAGGAGCAAAACCCGAGAATCCAAAGCTCTGATACCAAATGTTATGAAACCAGCTCAAGAAAAGATAGAAAAGATAGATCAACACCTTAGAATTCAGACTCTTTGAGGGAGCAACCTCCTTTACATTACAGAAATGAACAATTATTGGATGATACAAATGAAAAGACCTCCTTTCTATATATAGGAGTCTAAGGGGTCATAACATAATCAGAGCTGACATAACAATAATAATGTAAGGGCACAATAATAAGAATAGTGGGCTTCTATGGGGCACAATAGTAACAATATGGGCACTATGTGGGTATGTCAATATAATAAGTGGGTTGTACTAATAACAATAAGGGGTTACAGTAGTAGTATAGGGGCCTAACATTTGTTCAAGGGCAACACACCTGACTCTAGCTTCCATCAATCATGGAAGTAATGCCTCAATCCCGCTCTTTTTGGAATATTTTTTTTTTTTGTGTTTTTCATATTTAGAAAGACCAAAAAATAATAAAATAATGGTTATAATACATTGGAAATAATGAGTGTCGAAGTACATATGTTCTAGTTCCTGGGAGTGGAACATGCCTATGCTCAATGCAAGGTGAAGAAACTGGTCAATGACACTCAAAGGAATGTTCTTTCCATGGATTAACAGGTTTCAAGTTGCAGAGACTAAATTATTGCAGGGTTGATTTCACAGAAATGTCTGGCCAAAAAAGAGGCTTAAACACGAGTCCAAATGAAGCCAACTTGAGGCCAAAAAGAGGCAAATAGTCAACATGCAGCACAATGGTACAACTCAGCGCAAAGGATACTTTAGCGTATAAAGCCAAAGAAAATAGTGAAGAAGTAGGAGAATGAAGCTTCATCACAAAATTCATGGTAGGACTAAAGAGGACTCTCGAGCCTAAGAACAAAGTTCAGCATGGGTGCCAAGTGACAGCAAGGTACTATCTAGGGCACCCATGATAAGGTAGGCTCTACCACACAAGTTATGACACTTCTAAGCAATGAGAAGGTTTCACATCATATCTTGGTGGGGTCGATCCTAAGTAAAAAATGGGAAAGGAAACTGATAAATGCATAATGCAACTGAAAAAACTAACCTCTATGCTAGTTTCGAGAACCAATACCTATCAAAGCAGATCAAAAAATGCCCAAAGGAGAAGTCTTCCAAGTTCTATAGACACAATTAGGAACACTAGAAAATAAGTAAATACATCCCATATATAAACTTCAGATAAAATCTTGTGTTACAGAATACAAAACTTGAAAATGAGTACCTTATATATACAATATGGTACAGGGAACCACGCAGCCTTGTGGCTTACACATAATAGTTCTTCAGGACAAGCCCCTTATGGGGCTCAGACCAAGGACTCCTTTGGTAGTTAAAACTCATGGAGTCAAAAATTTCCTCCTGTGAAGGAAAGTAAACTTCCAAGAAATCATGAGAACTAGAAGGATCAAAAGAGGGAATCAAGGGGTCCCATGTCCCCCTAGGAGAAATCACTCGGTCAACAATCAGGACCAAGCCCCGAGAAGCAAAATAAAAGTTCAAAGGATCCTTCTTATAATAAATTTATCATTGAGGATACAATGTCACATAGTTCACCTATGACTGAGTAGAGTCTACCTGAACACTTGGAACATACCAAGGGGTATTCTGTAGTAAATTCGAATTAGGGGGTGATTATCATATGCAAGTTGATCAATAGTGACAATATTTCCGTTATGAGGAAAATACATTGCTCGAAAGAGTGAAGACACCACAACGTTCATAACATAGAAAAAATCATGCCCATGTAAGATGTTAAAGTCTAAAGGGCGATCAACCACCATCATATCGATTAAGATAGTCTTTCCACCTAAAGTATTAGGAAATTGAGGAAGAACACCCATAGATTCACTAGGGCTTCTATCATATGCTAACAACTAGTTATCAGTGGCCAACAACTTTGGAGAACCCAAAGCTTTCCAAGTCAAGGAGGATACAATACTTGCAGAGGATCCTTCATCCACCATACATCGATAGATGTTTGTAGAATTAAATCTAGCTCTTATTTGGAAAGGTGCAGCAGCAGGAAGATGAGGCTCGAAAAGATTATCCCAATCAAAGGAGAGAAGCCTAAAACTTGGACGGGGTACATTAAAGATACCGAAATGCCCCCTAGACCAGAAGACTTTGTAATAGAGATTAAGAAGACTTTTTTGTTAGGCACTTCACCCCTCAAAAGAGGAGAGGAATCAACCAGAGATTGCACTGGCTCAATCACTTCATCAACCAATGGTTGAGGATACTGTTGAGAAACCATAACAAGTTTAGGAGTAGAAGAACCTTTAGACTCAAACCATATCCTTTGTAACACTTGAATACCAGGGCACAAATGACTAAGATTGTCTCCCTTACATAGCTTACAAGGTAACTTAGGTTTAAATCTTCTACGCCTAGGTTTCTGATCAACATCCATTTAGCCAACATGACTAGCAGTGGTTGATGGAGAGTCCCCAACATGACTCGTAGAGGTTGTTGACTCTTTCCCAAGAGAGATATGACTTTTGCCCCTAGCCCTACTCATAGAAAAAGGTGAGTCAATAGAAATATGACTCACAGAGGTAGGTGACCCATTGCTAGTATGACTTACAGTGACTAGACTTATGCCCCCAGCATGACTTGCAGTGGCTGAAAGCTCATCTCCAACATGATTTGTAGGGGTTGGTGATGATCCATGGATAGAACTATTCTTATTCTTCTTATTTTTCTTTCACTTCTTTTATATCTCTTATTACAAGAGGGAGGAGAAAGAGGAATCATAGATTCATCTTTTGAAGAAGATGAACAATTAACACCCATTTGATGCCCTTGAAGTAAAGCATTCATCTCAGAAATTTCAAGAACATTTGGAATATTTAGAGTGGTCCATAGCCAAACTAGTAGTCCAACACTCAATCCAAGAATATTCAAAGTGGCCACCAAGGGGGTACCAACATTTCCAAAGAAAGTAAAAGCACAATGATCCCCTTTTGGAAGGGTCCCTTGGTTGGCCTCCATAGGAATATTGCCCATACCCAAATTTTATGCAGATCCTTCCCTTATGGGATCGTACAAATGACTTTCCAAGGAAGAGAGATGCACAATCAAGACTTTTCCCTTAAGGAGGAAACTCCACAACTTTCAAAAGAAAGATCAAAAGCCTTTCAAGACAGCTGGAGTGGCTGGACAGTCACTCACAATCTAAGGTCCAAAAGTGACAAGAGAAATCCACATAAAGATAACTGAATACAAAGAGCAAAGAGCACTCCACTATAAAGTCCTTAAAGATGCAACCAATCAAGAAACTTCCTAGTATTTCCACTCTAGGTGATGAGGATCGGAGACCAAAATACAAGAAGGTGAAGTAAGGGACCTTCCGAAAAGATTTTGGGATAATTACAGCCCAATCCTACCAGGGAAGGTAACATAAACAGCTACTTTGACCCCTAGACAAAATCCTTTTCCGGTGAAAGTACTCGAGCTTCGCAAGGGTACCCTCCAGAAGTACTAATGAATGTGATGCAATGTCTACCTTAGGTGTTGCAGGATTCTCCTCCGTAGTGACCTATGTGGTCCTTAGGAATACCAACTATGGACACTAGTTCATATCAAAAGCCATGCATAGCAATCTCGTGGTGGGATCCAACAAGTAGGAGAGGGGATATCTCTCTTTCCTTTTCTTCAGTCTCCATCGTGCTTGACTCCCAGTAGAAAGGATCTTTCCCGGTCTTTCTAATGACACTGGATTTCACTCATTATTCAACATCTATGTTTAGCAATTTGAGTGGCCTTGGAGAGTTAACTCTCCACTCACCTATTCCAAGGCCCTAAAGAGCTAGACTTGTTGATGTAATTAATGACAAATAAAAAATTGTTCTAGTTCTTTTTAATTAAGTGCTTGATTTTAAAGGTTGTTCTTTAGGTCACGAGTAAAATGAGAGTGTAACTTGTGGTGTTTTGATGCAAAATAAATCAATAGAAAATTAGTTATATGCAAATGAAGCTATTTTTCCTCGATGAAAAGATATTTCTATAAGGTTCTACAACTAAATTTGTAAAAGCAAAAAAATTGCCTTTCCAGAAAACACACTCCACACACTCAAAATCTAATAAGAAGACTAAAATTCCTACAGTGCAAACTAATTTAAGAAAACTATAATGATCATGCAAGATTCTACGGATGCTTATACAATAAGAAAATGTGTTCCTTCACAAGATCAATAAGCCAACTTGACTACGAGGGCACAAGTTCAATGACAAACTTCCCTCGAAACCAAGCAAAATCAATCGAAAAAAGTTCACAATTTCTCAAAAATAATGAAGAAACCAAAAAAGAAAAAACTAAAAAGAAAAATAAGGGCAAGAACGATGTTTTTGTCATTTTATTTTTTAAAGAAGCCAATGAATTTTTTGAGAACACAAAGACTACTAAAATTCCAAGACCAAAAACAAGCATAAAGACTCCCAAAATTCGCAAGTTATGCACATCATTAATAGAATAAAACATGAAATGACATAGGACTATAGGCTTGCATAAACTGATATTAACAATAGTATAAAGGACTTCAGCAAACCAAAATAACTTCAAGAAAGACTTTCAAGATCACCAAAGAGAAACTAAAAAACTATCAAAAACAAAATAGGTCAACCAGAAAGGAAAGCAGAGAAAAGCAATCCAAAAGTTGGGTTATAAACAAAACTGCAACCAATTTCTTGTTTTGTAAAGTCAGAACAACCAAGAACTTCTACAAGAAGCCTTGAACCCAAAGCTCAAACTGAAACTTTACTAAAAGATAAATCCCTAGGTTGATTAGGTTTTTTAACAAGAATAAGATTAGAAACTGAAAACTTTCATGAAAGTAGAGCTTTACTAACATTGAATCACCAAAAAACAACAAAAACCACGAGACAAAAATCTTAATTGAGTCCAATATTTTGAAAAAAATATTCAAAATAATGTATACGCGACTTGTAAAGAGAAATAAGCATGTATACACAACTGAAACAAAGGAAAGTCTTGTATATGTGAGTTTCTTTGAATAAAGTAATGTGTATACACGATTGTATCATTTGAAAGGTGCGTCTATAAAGCTCATTAAAGAAAAATAGAAAATCCAGGCCTGATCTAAAAGATCAAACTTGATGCCTAGGAAGAAAACAGATCACAGACACTGTAAAAGTAATAAATCAATCAAGCAATCCTTGATCAATAGAAACAACCCAATCTAGGAAAAACAAGAATGATTTCCCCAGCGGAGTCACCAATTCTATTTCAGGTAGAATTACCTAAGGTCTTAGGTTGGGAACCCCAACAGAGTGGAGGGAATACATCATAAGGAGACACACAAACAAGTAGTCCTAATACTTAAATAGTTAAACTTTGTACAAAATGTCTTACACGTAGGTCCTATTCTATTTCAGGTAGAATTACCCTAAGGTCTTGGGTTGGGAACCCCAACAGAGTGGAGGGAATACATCATAAAGAGACACACAAACAAGTAGTCCTAATACTTAAACAGTTAAACTTTGTACAAAAGGTCTTACCCGTAGGTCCTACGTTTAAGGTCGTTCTTGTAGGGTTCAAACACTCTGCTTCTTCCTTGCGTTTTAGGACCTACAATTAATTCAAGGCAAAGTATATACACCAAAAATAACTGAAAACATGTTCATTACATCTAGATTAGATCATATAAGAATGTAAGAAAATAAGCATTAATGTGAGATTTTATAAGAAAATCATGACATAAATTACTGCACAAAGACCGTAATCATCAAGAACAAGACATCACCTCTTTATTAATGTAATCTAAATAAAATATGGAAGAAATACAACCTAATTCATCCATTAGCTCGAAGTGAAACCATCCTCTAGATCCGTCCTTCCCAAGCCTGAGCAATCCTCCTCCATAAGTATAAGCAAGGATGTCATGAAAGGATGATGAACATCTCAAGAAGGAAACAGGGGTTTCCTATGAATTGGAGTGCAGAAGGCATAGGGAAACTGTTATAGCTCTGATACCACTTGTTATATCTCTAATACCACTTGTTATAGATCTAGCCCAAAAATATATGATAACAGAAATAAACCCAAGAAATAACACGATAGAAATAGACATAAATGCTTCACTTTATTGATCAAACCCTTAAGGTAAGGCAACACCATACATTCACTACTTAAGGAAGGAGAACCCTCCACAAGCCATATACCTATTCATACAATATTCCTTGACACCTATCAATTGGGAGTCTCTAGCCTCTATATAGGCCTCATACATACAATACCATGGGTCATCACCATCGTTCCCTCAATACCATCTATCTAATACCATGGGCCCATTACATTATTACTAACTACTTGTGGTCCCTTACATGATACGGGTGAACCACCTTATTTATTACTATGGCCCATCCCATTATTACGTTATTCACTTGGGCACCTCCCTTTATACCCCATATTATCCCCCCTAGGTATACTACATTCCACCCCCCTTAACATGTTTCGTCCTTGAAACATGGGAATAACACAAATAATAAGATCTACTCAAAAGAGTAGTCCACTGGTACCATGCACGTGCATATAGCCATCCAAGAGAAAGGTGAACCCTCGATCTTGTTGGTGCCTCACTCACTTGAGATGGAAGTTTACCATGGCATCTCTTTTGTGTTGATGTGTAGTAGGTGGATCTTTGCTCCTCTCTATCTATCATGCGGGGGTTGTTGCCCTTATGGCTAATTCGTCGCCATCTTGTTGGTTGTTTTCTTGAGGGGTGATGTGGGTGGTGATATGCTGAAGTGTTAACCAATGATGTATCTTTATTTAATTCACCACCTAATGGAGCCTGATGGTTATATGGTACCTATTGTGGTGCCTGTTGTTGTTTCTTATTTTCCAATATTAGTTTAACCACTGAGTGCCCCTCTGATGCAACATTTTCTGCTTTCACCTCTACCTATTTTTTTGGTACTTGTTTTGATGTTTGTGTGTGGTTGTTGACCATGAATGGCTCATCATCTAATATTTCAGTCCCTGGAACATCTTCTACTTCAGCCTCTGTGGAATCTACCTGTTTATTGATGGAAATATCATGTAATGTAATTTTCTTCTTTTTATACCAAAGCTTCAGGAATTTCTTCTACACATCAATATTGATAGTACCCATGGATTCCATCCAAGGATATCCCAAAACAACATCCATGTTATCCATATCTGAAGTATAAAAATCACCATGCAACACATACTTATCCATAGAAATCTTCAAAAACTTATAAACTTGAACCTCCTCATCATCAACCTATGTGTTTTCAATGTGTTTTTTTGGAACTTGCAATTTTTTTTCCAAATTAACATTGATAAAACTATGCTTGTAACTAGGATTTATAGACACAACGATCTTCTCCTTCTGAATCAATCCACGAACCTACAATAAGGAGACACCAGTAGAAAATAACCCCTTACGTGTCTCATTCTCCTTTATTCTAGCACGAGACCATTTGTCTACAAGGACTCTTTCAAATTCTACATCTGAAAGTTTGGTCAATTGCTTGTTTTCAAGTGAGAACCACCATTTGGAAGCCTCATCTTTAAAATCAAGTGACACTGAATCCCTCCAATCTTTTACCTAGGGGGGATAATATGGGGTACAAAGGGAAGTACCCAAGGGAATAATGTAATAATGGGATGGGAAATAGTAATAAATAAGGTGGTTAACCTGTATCATGTAAGGGACCACAAGTAGTTAGTAATAATGTAATGGGCCCCTGGTATTAGATAGATGGCATTGAGGGAACCATGGTAATGACCCATGTTATTTATGTATGAGGCCTATATAGAGGCTAGAGACTCCCCATTGAGAGGTGTCAAGAAATATTGTATGAACAGTCATATGGCTTGTGGAGTGCTCTCCTTCCTTAAGGACTGAATGCATGGTGTTGCCCTACCTTAAGGGTTTGATCAATAAAGTGAAGCATTTCTATCTATTTCTATCTTGTTATTTATTGGGTTTATTTGTATTCTCATATATTTCTGGGTTGAATCTATAACAAGTGGTATCAGAGCTATAACAAGTGGTATTAGAGCTATAACAGGTACAAAGGGAGGTACCCAAGGTAATAATGTAATAATGGGATGGGCCATAGTGATAAATAAGGTAGTTAACCGATATCATGTAAGGGACCACAAGTAGTTAGTAATAATGTAATGGGCCCATGGTATTAGATAGATGGTATTAAGGGAACCATGGTAATGACCCATGGTATTGTATGTATGAGGCCTATATAGAGGCTATTGACTCCACATTGAGAGATGTGAAAGAATGTTGTATGAATAGGCATATGGCTTGTGGAGTGTTCTCCTTCCTTAAGGACTGAATATATGGTGTTGCCCTACCTTAAGGGTTTTGATCAATAAAGTGAAGCGTTTCTATATTTAGATTTTATTATTCTTGGGTTTGTCTCTATTCTCATATATTTTCTGGATTAGATCTATAATAGATATCTTTAGACTTGATCAGGGATGCAATTAACTATAATATCAATATCTAATCCTTCCTCCCCTTCTTGGCTCCCATGGAGATGTATTTATACTTCTCCAAATTAGTTTTTTCAGTTAGGAAACACTTGAGCCATGGGCTATAGTAGGTGGGTATATGGTGAAAACCGTAAACCTCACTCTAATTAAGGGACATTATTTATTTTGTTATATTTTAACACATATACGAGGGTTGGGTATAGGATGACCCACGTGTATATGCACTTTATTTAGCTAATAATCACGCATGGGATTTAAAACATTGTTTTTTTAGAAAATGGACCAAGTCTGGTAGGGAAGGGTTGCCCTAGGCTATATCATAGAGCATCAAATCTACCAAGGGTGCTAAATGGTGCTACAACACATTTGAAGAACCTAAATTGATATACTTCACTCAATCAGACACCTATCAAAAAATATCTACAAAAATATATTTTTTTAAAGAAGGGTCATAGCATGAAGCAACTAGCGTGGAAAGTGGCACCTCCAAATAGTAAAAAAAAATGCAGACATCATGGTAGCCAGAGATCATTAGGTAGGAATAGGTATTCATTTTTCTTCACCTCTCCTCTTTAGTGTATTATGGTTTAAAAAAAAAAAAAATGCACAAGAGAGAAGGTTTTGTAGGCTAAAGGTGGTGATCATTCTCAGCCACCCTCGAATAATTAAGTGAAGTTAACTGCCTCTCTCATGCAATGTGGGGAAAATGAAAAAAAGAAGAGTGATAATTTTGACGAGTGGGCAAATGGGTTTGTTAAGTTACGAAGGTGGTAGGTGAGGGCCATCTCATACAATGCACTGAGCCCACCACCAAGCCACAAAAGAAATAAAAAGACAGGCTTGAATCTCATTCATAGCCAGAATTCATTCCTAAAATAGTAAGAGAGGCCCACTAAGACATCTGGAGTCGACATAGCAATGTCTAAGGGTCCCAAAGGGTGATACATAGAAGATACATAGTTGTACAATAGGTGCTACAATATCATACATAGCTACTAAAAGATTATGGATTGCTATTATAGGATTGCAGACTGCTGCTACAAGATTGCGAACAGTGCTACAGGATTGTCCCGAGAGGTGAAAAGGAGCGAAATTTGAGCATTATTGGCCACAAAACCGTAGAATTTTGAAGGACTCTGTAAGTAATGGGTAGGTACTTGATCCTCCTCACCTCTTGTAAACTAAAAAGTCTATGAATTCTTGCAAAAATCATTCATTGCATATCATATAAAAGAACCTTGAAAATAAAAGAAATTGAAGTGTGAAGTTTTTCTCTTGTGAAGATGAGAATTATAATAGGAAGATGAAATTGTCTTGAGATTGGTATGCAATTTTTTTTTTCTCTCCCACCAAACCACCAATAACTTAAGTGGGTAGAGCCTCATGTGCCACATAAAAGATTGTATTTTAAGCTAAGGAGGCATGACATTAGTGTTGGAGGATAAACTACCTGATCTATTACTTTCATATACCATTGTAGAGGGGCTACAGGACCTAGAAATTGTTGTTACATGATTAGAACATACTACTATAGGATTAGAACACAATTCTATAGGATTAAGATAATCTTCTATAGGATAAGAGTGTGCTTCAACAAATTCAAAAAAGTTGTAAAAGAGCCTTAATTTGAGAAATTCCATCCACCAAACCCTAAATTTGAATAGATACATCCAAGAGAAGGGTAAGTATGCATTTTCCATCTGTGTATAAGAAACTTGCAAAATATCTCATTCCTTAAACAGTGCATCCTGTATCAAAGATTTGATAACATTTTGAGAATTAAAAAGATTGAATGTGAATGTTTCTTTTGAGTTAAGCAAGGTAATAAAGGAAATGGGAATATTTTTTAGCTGAGCCCGAATTTTTCCCTCCTCTAACCAATATGAATAAACTTCTCTTTTACCCATGTTTTGAAACCATAATTGCTCAAAAAATCTCTAACAACAGTAGCAGATTGGGAGTATTGGTTTGCCAAACTTTGGAAAATAAAAGTGACTATCATGGGGGCTGGTTTCAATTGAAGATAATCCATAGATCATCAAGGATTCTAATTATCATATATGTTGTGGAGAATGCTTGAAAACCTGTATCATGGGAAAACCTTGTGGACATAGAGAGACATAATTTTCTTAAGAAAAACACAAGCCTAATTAGAACTTGGAGAAAAAGATGGATTTGCAGAAGAAGAATCTAGAGAAGAAAAATAAGAGTATAGCAAAGAAGAGGAAGAGGATAAACAAGGATAATATGTGCCAAAATTACTTCTAAGGTAGCTTGGGATCTTAAGGAGGCCACCAGGGCCATGAATGAGGCATAGTTAGGTCACAAAGTTGCTAGATGATGAGCAACAGTTTCATTAGGGGGTATTATGGGCCCCCAAATTAGATAGAAATTAAGGCCCACCTAACAATCCTTCATCACATTAAACCTATATTTTTTCATTGGATGGAATCTTTTTAGATTTAATATATTCATTAGGAGGGTTTAGAGATAATTGCATATTATATGCCTAATATTATTTATATTTGTAGAATATTGTGAGAATATTGGACAAATTATGAATATTTGGAGGATAAAAAAATTTAGGTACTTGCTACCTTCTACTGAATGGAAAAATAAATGAATAAAATATCATAAAATCATTGATATATTTTGAAGCTCCATTGATTGAGAAAATCTAGGAATATCTTCAATATCATTAAATGGTGATTCCTACTATTGGGAACCAGATCCAATTTTTAAGGGATTTTTGAGGAGAAAGTTGCATCCTTCCAAGGAGGATGCTTCCCCATATATTTGAATAAGTAATAATTTGAATTTTACTCTAGTTTAATATATTTCTTAGTCTTATTGTGGAGAAAAAAATGTTATTTAGCAATTCCAATTTCATTTCTAGCAAGGATGTACTTGGATTGATTCAAATAATGAAGTTTGGTGTCCTTTTTAGCTTCTAAAGCTTGGTTTCCTTCATATAAATCTAATTATAACTGGGCTTGGCCATCCTAGGAGCCATAAAGCCCTACTACACAATTTCTTTATCTTCTTTGAATGCTTTCACTTGCATCTTATATTCATGTTTTTCCTATTTCTCCATTTAGTATTTTTGTCTCATTTGTTGTAGGTTATATTGGTTAAATTATTGAAGTGAGTCACTGAGTTGTTTTGAAGGTTATTTATGAATTCAAAATGATGATATATATTTATAAAACCCTTGCAAAATCATATCCATGATTGATCTACCTGGATTGGTTTACTAGTTCACAACTTTGGAATTTCTACAAGTATGTTGTAGAAAAATAGTAGTAATTTTATACTAATTTTCTGTGCATTTTAATAAGACTATTTCAAGTTGATTCCAATTTTATTATAGCTTAAAACCATCCCTATTAATATAAAAAATTACCCTACAACATTTTCACTTTATTAGCCTAGGCATTTGGGCACTTAGATCAACTTACTAGTGCACTGCTCTGAAATTTTTTGGTTTCTAGTGTTAATTCTATGTTGTATTTTAGAACATGTTAATAAGGTTATTTTGAGTTGATTACAATTTTATTGAGTCCTAAAAGAATTCTAATTAATAACAAAATTTTCTCCATAGTATTTGAACTTGATCACGTTAGACATTTGATAGGTTAACTAGCTTACTAATTCTTGAATTTCTGGTTTTTAGAGTAGTTGTAATTTCCTACTATTTTTTAAGCACATGTTAACAAGGGTATTTTTGAGTGATTCAACTTGGATTGGAGTGCTATGTAATTATACTTAGTAAAAAATATTTTCCCATTCCATTTTCATTTTATTTTCATGCGCATTCGGTAAGTTAACCCGAGAAATAACAATCCTATAGCAATCCTGTAATAATTTGTTTTCAAGATCTTCCTTGCCCAGATTCACTCCAAATTCATGGTCGAAGTAAATTTATAGCCTATTAATGCTTTGAGACCAATTTGGTTGAGCTGAGGTTTGGTTAGGTTGTCATTTAGCTCTTACATTTCTAGCTTCTTGAATGTTGATTTCTACAATTAGTCTAGATTTACTTTTCAACAAAAGTAGAATAGATTTGATTATTGTTATTTACCCTTTTTGAAACTTAGAAATGATGGCTTACCTAGATATTTTCTTATTTGAATTTGTTTTATTGCCTTATTTCACTTTCATCAAACGGAGTCAAACCAGGAAGAGAAGGTGTTTGTTGCACATATAATGTTGACCCCTCTTAAGTTTGTATGAACTTCGGGTTGATAATTTAAGTTGATAACCTCAGGAGTTGCAACATTCTTGTTGCAATACTAGGGCTCATCAATAGTCAACCATGGTCAAAAATTGTCCAACATTTCATTTTTATAAAGATTATGTCAATATCAAAATCAACATTGGTAAATCATGGTCAACCATGTTTATTTTAGTGTTTATAATATTTATCTCAGGGTTTATATACCTTAGGTTTATAATATTAATCCATTGGGTTTAATATTACTGGCTTGGGTTTATAATCCCTTGGGTTTTTACTATTAATCCTTTGGGTTTATTATTCCCTTGTGTTTATAATATCAATCACCTGGGTTTATTAATCTAAGGGTTCATATTCCTAAGGCATAATATTATTCATCGGGTATAAAATATTAATTCTTGGGTTTAATATAAATCGCTTGGATTTATAATTATGGTAAACTATTGCCAACCATGGTCCAACATCATATTGTGGCAAATATTGTCTCACTATGAAAATGAACCATGGACAACCATTTCCAACCATTGTCAACCATGGTCCACTGTCACATTGTGACAAATATTGCCTCAATATGGAAATCAATCATGGTCAACCATGGTCAACTGTGGTCCAATGACACATTTTGAAAAATATTGTCTCAATGTGAAAATCAATCATAATCAACCATGGTCCAATGTCACATTATGACAAAGATTGTGTCAATATGAAAATCAACCATGGTCAACCATGTTTATTTTAGGGTTTATAACATTTATCATAGGGTTCATATTCATTGAATTTATAATATTTATCATAGGGTTTATATAGTTTGGATTTATAATATTAATCCCTTGGGTTTAATATTCTTCCCTTGGGTTTATAATATCAATACCTTGTGTTTATTAATCTAAGGGTTTATATTCCTAGGATATAATATTATTCATAGGTTCTATATTATTAACCCTAGGGTTTAATATCAATCCCTTCAGTTTATAGTCATGGTAAAACGTGGTACAACATCACATTATCACAATGATTGTCTAAATATGAAAACTAAACATGATCAAACATTTTCAACAATCATCAACCATGGTCAATCATGGTCAACGAGGGTCAATGTCACATTGTGACAAATATTGTCTCAATATGGAAATCAGTCATGGTCAACCATGGTCCAATGTCACATTTTAACAAAGATTCTCTCAATATGAAAATCAATCATTGTCGACCATAGTCCAATCTCGCATTGGGACAAAGATTGTGTCAATATCAAAATCAACCATGGTCAACCATGTTTATTTTAGGGTTTGTAATATTTATTTTAGGGTATATATACTTTGGGTTTATAACATTTATCCCTTAGGTTTAATATTATTCCATTGGGTTTATAATCCCTTTGTGTTATAGTATTAATCACTTAGGTTTATAACATCGATCCCTTGGGTTAATGGTCAACCATGGTCCAACATCACATTGTGAGAAAGATTGTCTCAATATGAACATAAATCATGGTCAAACATGGTCACATTGTGATAAATATTGCCTCATGCTCCAACATCACATTGTGATAACCATGGTCACGATGGTCCAACATCGCATTATTACAAAGATCATGTCAATATGAAAATCAACCATGGTAATCCATGGTCAACCATTTTTATTTTAGGGTTTATAATATTTATCTTAGGGTTTATATACCTTTGGTTTATAATATTAATTCCTTGGGTTTAATATTATTCCCTTGGGTTTATAATCACTTGGGTTTTTAGTATTAATCCCTTGGGTTTATAATATTGATCCCTTGGGTTTATTAATCTAAGAGTTCATATTCCTAGGGTATAATATTATTCATAGGGTTTGTAGTATTAATCATTGGGTTTAATATAAATATCAATATGAAAATGAACCATGAACAACCATTTTCAACCATCATCAAACATGGTCAATCATGGTTAACCATGTTCCAACGTCACATTGGGACAAAGATTATCTCAATATGAAAATAAACCATGGTCAACCTCATATTAATAAAAACCAATATTAATAATCCCATGGGTTTATTAATTGGGATTTTCTCAATATGAAAATAAATCATGGTCAACCATGTTGGGTTGTGTTATATTCTTTCCACATAGTTAACAGGGGGTTTGAAGGGTACCCGTAACCCCACTTTATGGGGTCTGGGGCAGCTCCCCGGAAAATTTTGGTTTTGAACCCTATGTTAGGTTGGGCTGAGCCACCTATGGTTTTGTGCATGATTTTCGCACATGTTTTTTGGATGCGATGGTTTTCGGTCCATGGTTCTGGACGCGATGGTTTGTGGTCCATGGTATTGGATGCTTCAACATGTATAAATATGTATTGTAACATGTTGTGGTCACCAACAACCCCCCTCTTTTGTTTGGTATTAGTAATAACACCGAGCAAATAGGGGACCCTTAGTAAAAATTTATCAAATTCCCCTTGAATATTTTTGTTTTTCCTTAGAATATTATCGCAGCAAAGCAAAGGAAACACCTCTTTTTACAAGCGTATCAAACCACGAAGAAGCGATGCTAAACTCATCGCATCGCGTTTACCATAAGCGCTCTTAATGGGAGAGGTTTAAGAAATCCCCGACGGCCGATGTGCGACGTCGCATATCACAGCAGCTGTATAGAGTGAGACGCAATGGCTAATATCCGCGATGTGTGATTTGCGATTTGTGATCTCTGATCCACAATCTGCGATCTGCGATGATCCGATATTGCGATACCACAATGTTGTAATACAAATCTGCGATCTGCGATCTGCGATGAAGCGCGAAACCTTGCTCAGCACAACATTCAAAGGAAAGCTGTCCTTTAATCAGAATTAGGCGCGCGCCTATAAAAATAAATTAATAATCGTACGAAAGGCTACTTTTTGTTTTTTCGAAGAGTCAGTTCACTTTGAATGTCATGATTATACACACGCAACATCTGAAGCTTTCATATCAAACTTTATTTTTCATTTATTCTTTTCCTTCACGCAACTATAAAATAGGAGATAAAATGGAGTAATTTTTCTTTTGCAGGAAACATCTAAGGAAAAGAGGAAAGCGTCGATGTTTAGAGGCCACAGAAGAGACTTCTTCAGAAGCAGGAACCACATACGATAGGCCATCTGAAGCTCAGAATCAAAGGTACACAAAAGAAGCATGACTACAAAGAATTCCAATCCAGAGAATTGCTCGGGAAGTAAAGTCTTCTGACTCATCAAGTCATTCACAAAGACAAAAAACCAAAATAGCAAAAGCAGATCTAATTTGAGAAAAATTCGAGTTATTACCAAGTATACATTCAGTCGGCGGGAGATTCTCTTAAAATATCTGATAGTTTATCAAAGAGGTGGTGCCAACCCTTGTTACTTCTATTTTTGTAACACGCACAAAGGGAAAGACAACCAACCGACCCCTCTCGGTCGAATGCTGCACACTCACAGTGCTAAGGTGAAAATACAGAAATAGTTCAAAGTTAGATTTAATTTTAGAAATAATTTACTTTATCAGAGGGACGGTCATTTGAAAACCGGATCCCAAATTTATGTAATCAAGTTAATTAGTTAGCAGTATTTAAACCCTTCTTCATGCATTTAGAGAAGGGTCCGGAGATTTGTCAAAAACTCGTCCTCAGAACATGCACTTTTGCGCCCTCAGAGGTGGTTTTGATGAATGGATGGATCAAGGTTTATTAATATTTGCATCTGATATCTGCTACTGATGTTGCACTTCTGTACTCTTAGTGGATGTTAGAACAAGGAGAGATAAATCATTGTTGCTTGAAGCTTATGAGTGGAACCAGTCATAAATGGTACTTCTATCTCTTGACTATTTCTGCTTATGTTCTTTAAGTGATTTATAGTTTCAGTTGTTTATATGTCATTATATGAATGTATGGGTTATCATTTGGCACTTTTGTACGGTGGAGTCATATTTTTTGTATCTGACATATAAGTAACTTATTATGCGATATGCTGCTCATAACTATTTTGCCTAACTTCTTATGCAAAATAGTTTATCTTTAATGATTTATGTTCTTATGATAGATGAATGATCTTTATTACCAGTTATTATTCGAAATCTTTTTTAGATCACATAATAGCAAGGAATACACCCCGGGTTAGTGTAGATTAGATGTATTGTTTCTTATTAGGCTACAATAGCATAGTGTTAGTTTAAAGAGCCTAAATTAGATTTGCTTTGAATTTTCCTTAGATTAGCATGGTTCAAGCTCTACACACACACACACACCCAAGGTCGGGAAACGGGTCCCATCATCCCCAGTCGGACCCGCTATACCAAACGGATAAGGAGCTGCCAACCAAGGTCCGGACCGGGTGGGTATCCCCCTTGTTGTCGACCCAATTTTCGGGGCTTCAACATATTTGGCTCTAGAAGGAGGGCCAAACTATGAATGGCCCCTAAATCAAAATCTAAATACCATTCTGAGAGTAAATCACCCTCATCAACTCCCCCGACTTCCCCAGAAAATGTAAATTCAGAATCCCAAGTCGGTTGAATAATAATCGTTGCTACATACTCTAATATTTCAGACCAACCTACCATCGAACCCCCTGAAGTTCAAACTCTTATTCATAAACTCCAGGGATTTTCTATTTTTTCAATAGGGTCTGATAAATCTCAAAGCAGCGTGACTTCGCAATACAATCCTGATCATCCCTTGACTAGGTTAAAGAGCGGAAAATTTGGCATCCAGTCAACCGAACTCCCTATGCCCACCAGAAAAAGAGCAAGGAAAACATCACTGCACTCTAATGGTGAAACTCTTTCATCTACATCATCCATCTCAACCCCTTCACTGCGAAGTCAACCGCCCACATCTCCATTCCAAATCACTCATCCACCTTCCACAACCCCTCTTCCCCAATCATCCACGATCATATTGTCTGCATCTTCAAACCCTCAAGGATCATCTCCTACATTTGCAATTACCAGTAGCTCAAAGATGGCTCAAGCTCCGTGGAACAATCCTGGAGCAGTTTTTATGCCTCCACCCTTGAGCCAAATACCACCTCATCTTGAGAAATGGCTACCCAAGTTCAACCCAGAAGCAGTCATGCTAGCTGAAGAGCACATTAACAATTTCATGCTCTCTGTCAATCTCAATGGAGTTACCAATGAAGATGTTGTGGTTCGGCTTTTTCCCTATACAATGCAAGGAACATCCGGGTCATGGTACTTTTCGTTACCTTCCAGGTCTATAACAAGTTGGGACATCTTTCAAAGTCAATTCCTCACCAAATTTGGTGATGATAGATCAACGACAACATTAATCAGTGACCTATCCAACCTTAAAGCCGAAACTAAAGAACCCATCAAAGATTTCAACTAACGATTCAATAAGATCCTAAACAAAATCCCCGCTACTTCCCAACCTAGGGAAGAAGTGCGATGCGAGTGGTACATCACAGCCTTACCATCAAATCTAGCAGTCTTCGTAGATAGGGCGAATAAAACAACTTTAGTCGAAAACCTGATAGAGGCAATAGCAGTGGAGAGATGCGTTGTAGCTTTAGAGAAGAGATCTGCGATAGAAGAACGCAAATCTAAAAAGATCTCCTTCAAGGAAGACCTCAAGAAGAAACAGACAAAAGACCCTTTCGATTTGGAAGGGTTACAAAAAGTATTAAAGACCATGTCCAACGAGATGATCGACATAAAGAAACAAGTGGTAGAAACTTCTTCGAAAAAGCCCTATAGAAATTTTAAAAGAGGCCCTTAAATGGATACAAAACCACCCAATGCCATTTCAAACGTCGAATCCGAAGAAGAGGAAGAAGAGGAGAGGACCATTGATGGACAAACCGATGATGAAGAAGTTGTGGAACTGCAAGGAATGTGGGATTTCATCCTCCCACAAGAAGAGGATCAAGAAGCATTTCTGGTTAGCACACGAAGCAAAAACCAACTTGATCCTCCCCAAACTACCCCCAAGCAGAAGGGCGCAAGCCCTACAGTAAAAGAAAAAGTCGCAACAAAGAAAACAACCGCAAAGGCGACTCAATCTAGCCCAGCCCAATCAAATCAAACACCTCCATCAAAGACACTAATAATGTCGGATGAAATGGATTACAACATTATCGACGACATGAAAAAGACTAGGGCTAATATCACTCTTTATGAATTGAGCAAGTTGAAACATCAATAGAAGATAATGATGAAAGAATTACACGCCATACCCACCACATCTTTGCCTACAGCTGTAGCTACACACAACATGGGAAGACCCCCAATCAACATGGCCAAAAAGATTGATCCAAATGGCATCGCCTTGATTGGAGGAAGATCAAGATCTCACACTCCCCCCTTTTTGCTCACTTATGAAATCTTC
>APFE030363178.1:13418-32117 GCA_000404065.3 Pinus taeda | reverse complement strand
GAATAATTCGAGAGGATGTCACATCATCCCCCATAATTTATGTAAAAGGGGGTAGCCACATGATTATGATGAAGAAGAATCTATAAGAGTCTATATTGTAACTCTATTTAAGAGTTGATGTAGTCAAATCTAACCACTAGTAGGCTATCGGGCCATGTTATAATTGAGCCACTAGGAGGAAAAGATGTTCCATTCTTTTGAATGCAGTGGTTCCATAGCTAAGAAAAAATAACGATATCAATAGGACATAGAGCGCAGACAGAAAATTTGTGCACTATAGTAGCCTACAGACCACAAGCCATACTTCTTTGTGCTTGCAGACATTTTCTATTTAGAGAAAGAGAGTAGGGTGGCCCACCGTCCAGCTAGGTTTCCCCCAAATAGGGTTTCCAAGATGATATCTTGTGTCAAATGTGTGTGAGAGAGATTTTATTTTAATGTTGTCTATTTGCATAACTTTTAGTTCGCATACATGCACTATTAACAATATTCTATAGATTTCGAAATCTAAAAATAAATAAAGTTTTAATAATGTAAATTTTTTTATTTTAAATATAATTTTATGAGATCTATTGTGACAAACTATCCAATGAAATATCCACGAAAATCTACCGATCAATATTCTACAGGCCAATATGAAAGAGATGTAATTCCTTTTGTGTTCATCCTCAATTTGACATGTGTCTTTTTAAAATAAAAACAAAATATTCCACTAAAGAAAAACAATTCCAGTTATAATAAAAAAATAAAATAAATATACATATTGTTAGTTTTAATTGAAAACATTATAAAATATTAACAGTTTCATTGTATTCACTTAATTATATTCACTTAATTAGTCTTTGATATTATAACACATTATGAAAAAAATTGTGATAAAAATAATTTATTTTCACTTTTAATTTTAGATGTGGTTGATTATTAAAGATTGAATAAAGGTTAATTGGATACATGCAGAAAAACTTGCTCGGGAAAGAATAAGGCAAATTCGATAACCAAGGAAAAAATTATAAAGTTAAGCATGCATTAATGGAAAGTGGAAATTAAATAGAAATGTGGTTGATGTATGATTTTTTGTATGATGCTTATTCAAGACTATGTTTCCTAAAAATGCATATTACATAAAAATGCATATTACATGAGCATATTGCATAATTAACCTAAGTTCAAAGAGTTTAGGAACATTTTGACTAAAATAAAATATAAATTATTTATATGGATTATGGATTATTTTACTTTTGAATTATCTTATGACTGGATATTGTTGGATCTTATTTTAATTCTTTATTAAAATAAATATAATTATGGTTTTTGTCCGTGAAAGTTAGCTTGTAGTAAGGCTTCTTCGTAAAATTAGTTCTTAGAAAATTTAAATAGATTGGCCCTTTTAATAATTGTTTCTTCTTCTAAAGCTTCTCAACCTAATTTGTGATTTGCAAACCATTACGTTATATTCTCTGTTGAGACATTGACCAACACAACATTTAGAAAACGGTACTACTTAAAGAATTAAGAATTCACTATGGTTGTGATTGATTAACGATTGAAATATATTCTCTATTGAAAAATTTTCCACCACACCACAAGTTGAAAGAGCTGATAGAGTAGTTATTGTAATGCCACACAAACTGGTAGCATTTATCTCATGCTATGTGTGAAATGGAGAAGGCTGTAGCCACAATGAAAAGGCTTCTTCTGTATTAATGTCCCAGAGATGTATCTCATCTTCCTTTTGCGTATGGCATGCTCGCTGCCATGCAAATTAATTCATCATCGCTGAGAAAATAGTATTGTTTGCTGAAGTTATTCTCCTCCTAAAGGATGATGTTATTAATATCTGCAGATAGACTACTGGGGTCTGGCACTATCATGCAATTCTGCGCCGAGGCCTCCATGTCAACTGGTGGGAGTGGCGAATTCATTTCAGGATTAACTGTCGATTTGGTTTCGGCTTTTGTAATCCCATGTGGAATATGAGGACCAGCATGCGAATTAAGTATGATTGATAGACAATCTAAATAATTTATATGAATCTCAATTTCGTTTAAAATTAAAAAATAAATAAAAGTTTCACTTGTATCTAAAATATCAAAATATACATTTTGCAATTAATTTTTTTCTCGGGTTTATAGGATTTCAAAAATGTTCTAAAACCTCTAAAAGGATCAGTGGGCGTAACTGCCTCTTAAAATGATCTTTCTATCGTTGAGGTGATAAGGCCTTAAAATCCCAAAAAACACTAAAAATCTGCCCCAAAACCATTTACCAGGACTTTAAAACTGGTGAAATCGGGCATATATTCTATATCAGGTCCGACTTGAGGTTGCAAATTGGTGTATCACTGTCCCTAAGGTCTTGTAACTGGGGAACTACTGACTGTTGATTGTCGATTGCCGATATCGGCGTCGACCGATCGAGTTGGTGTCCCACTCATAGATCACTCCAATGTCCTGATAATGATCCTCTCGATTGTTTGATCACCAATCGCTCTGCCTGTTCACCAATATATATATATATATTATATATATATATATATATATATTATATATATATATTATATATATATATATTATATATATATATATATATATATATATATATTATATAATATATATATAACATCTTATTCATTTGCCCGCCGATCTGCCAATCCCATTTAGTCGAAGATTGGCTATCGGGGTTTCCTCAACACCTTTTCTAAGTCTGCCTCTATGCATCCTTCGATTGCAATTTTGCCTTTAATTCTCAAAACCCATTTCCAAAGGAAAATCTTCATTTTCTTAAGGATCAAAGCAACCTTCCTTGTTCGATAACTTCATCATCCGGACTTAGATTGAAGTGTCGTTCACACCGTTGGAATCAGGATGTCGAGATCTATGCTCTGATCCTAAGTTGACTTCATTCTGATCGCTTTGATTTCTGAGTTTTTCCGTGCCATGGTATCTGAAGATCCACCTGGATCAATCCTCTCCATTGAGGAGCTTTTGGACCACCAAGAGCTTTTCATTAGTCAATTGGCAAGTGAGGGAACTATTCCCTCACTTTCGCTTTCTCCAACCATCTGCCCTTGCTAGGGTGCATTCCCTTGAATCCAACTCGAAGGTATTCTTCATCTCCTTGCCATGAAGTCCTGGTTCTTCTGTCGAGGATGATGTCTTCGGGCAACTCATCGAGATATTCTAGTGCAAAATATTGACTGTAGGAATTGTGCCCACCTCATCAGTGTCCATGATCAAAGGTGGTTCATACAGCTTTAGGTACTCCACATTCACTACTGAGTACATCTACATATATACCGGCAAGTCAAGACGAAAGGAATTGTTCCCAATCTTCTCCAATATGGTGAATGGTCCATACCAGATTGGCCACAACTTCTTTCCTTCTCCCTTCATCCTGTCTTTGTTGATGTCAAAGCACACCTTGTCACCCACTTGAAATTGATGGTCGACTCGGTGTTTATCATGTTGAGCCTTGTAACAAGCTGGTGAATTAATTGGATTCCGTGAATGAACTACTGAGCTTTATCCCTATCATTATGTCCACTGAAGCCATCTTCCCTTCCAAAGACCATATCAAAAGGGTCCTTTGGTAGGTAACCAAAACATGTCTCGAATGGTGAACATTGCGTAGATGAATGCACTACTCGGTTGTAGGAATGTTGTATATAGGGGAGATGTTCATCCCACAACTTTGGATGTTTCCCATAATAGCCTCGTAATAACTGTACCATGGTATAGTTAACAACCTCTGTCTGTCCATCGGTCTGCAGGTGAAATGTTGTGTTTCTTTTCAATTTGGTGTCCATCATCCTTCACAAGCTGGTCCAAAACTCTCCAAGGAAGCAAGAGTCTCGATCTGACACAATTGATGTGGGTAATCCAAAGTGGACCTAAACATGCTGAAAGAAAAGAGAAACAGTCTACTCTGCAATAATCTGCTTTTTACAAGGCATAAGAATACACATCTTGCTAAAACTGTCAACGACGACATACAAACAGTCGTGACTCTTCCTAGACAAAGGTAAACCTCCTATAAATTCCATTGATACACTTTCCCATGGACGACTCGAAATAGGGAGTGGTGTGTAGAGCCCAAGTTTTCTATTAGAGAGCTTTGAAATAGAACACATCACACAACCCTTTACATGGCGAGTCATAATGTTCTTCATATGAAGCCAAAAAAAAAAAATTTGTACATCACATAAAGTCTTTTCAACACCAAAGTTTCGAGACACAAGAGAGGTGTGAGCCTCTCGAATTACATGTACTCTTTCTCCTATGGGAATACACAATTTACCGAGGTGATGCAACGATTTCCCCTGCAAGTTATAGCTATCCACCTGTGAACCATGGGTTAATTTTGAAAAAACCTCGTTAAAGTCATCATCATTAGTATATTGTTCAGCATAACTCTCAAAATATAATGAAGCATTATGTAAAATAATAGAAACAGAAATAGGAGGGCAAGATATCATATCTGCCACTTTATTGCTAGTGCCCTTCTTATACTTTATTACCGAATGAAACTGTTGAATAAAGCCCATCTACTTGAAATGACGAGATTGCTGCAACTTGGTTTATGATTGAAGGTACTACAAGGGCTAATGAACTATATGGATGGTGGTCTCCTTGTTGATCAGGTAGCATTTCCACTTTTTCACACTCTGCACCAAGGCATAAAGCTCCTTGTCATAGGTGGGATAGTTTATCACAGCTTGAGAAAACTTCTCAAAATGGTAACAAACTGGCTTCTTTTTCTGCATTAGTATAGCTCCCATGGCATAACCGCTGGCATCGGTTTCGATCTCAAATGGCTGTTGGAGATCAGGTAAGGCTAAGACTAGTGCGGTGCTACTTTTTTCCTTCAATGTTTCGAAGGACTTTCATTGTCTTCCCCATTGGAAGGCCCGTTTCACACTTGTCAAGGTGTACAAAGGTGCTGCAATAAGAGAGAAATTAGCAATAAGTCTCCTCCAATACTAAACTACACCTAAAAAGCTACGGATCTCGGTTATACTAGTAGGCTTAGGCCAATTTACAATTGCTTCAACTTTAGAGGGATAAATTTTAAACTCGCCATGACCAAGAATATGACCTAGGTAACCCAAAGAGGTTTTCCCGAACTCACACTTTGACAATTTTACAAAGCGTTTTTCCTTTTTCAGCACATCAAGCACTTTATTTACATGACTCACATGTTCAAACCAACTCTTTCTAAAAACTAGTATATTATCTAAATACACGAGAACAAACTCATCAATGAAAGGCTGAAATATATCATTCATAAACTGCATAAAGGTGGCTAGAGCATTGCAAAGCCTGAATAGCATCACCATCCATTCGAACAAACCCTTCTTGGTCTTGAAAGAGGTTTTCCACACATCTTGCTCCACAATTCTGACCTGGTAATAGCCACTGTGCAAATCCAACTTTGTGAAATATACAACACTTTTTAATTATTCTAATAAATCATCTATGAGTGGGAGGGGATAACGATTTTTCACCGATATCTTGTTGAGCACGCGATAGTCCAGCTACATCCTCCAGCTGTCATCTTTTTTTGGTACTAGAACAATCGGTGAACCACATTAAGAGGAGCTCGACCTGATGATGCCTTGGTCCAGCAATTCCAACACTTACCTCTTGATTTCCTTCATCTCAATCGCTGACATCCTATACACGCCGATATTTGGCAAAGGGGTATCATGTAATAGATGGATTTCGTGTTGGATTTCCCTCTTCGGAGGTAGTCCCTTCGGCTCCTGAAACAGTTCATTATAATCAGAAATCAATTCCATTAATTCTTGTTTATGCTTCCCATCGCAGCCCTAGAACGCATCAATGAATTTAGCCTCTTTCTCCCTTACAACCAGAAGCATGCATGTTTTACTAGAATTCACCAATATTTTCATTTGCCAATCACCTACGAGGCTGGCATTAATCGTATTTTGATAAGCCCAAACTATGTATTCTACCCCATCCTTGGTGATGTGATAAAATACTTATTTTCTGTCATACAGGTATGGGCTCCCTAATACCATGCCACAGATATCTAGTGGTATTACATCGATTTCTACTTCATCTACCAGCTTAGACGCAATCACAAATTTGACCTTGTACTGCTGGGTTACATTCAATTTCGCTTTATCATGTATCCATCCCAACAGGTAAGGTTTTGGGTGTGGTTTTATCTCTAAGCTAAGCTTATTTACCAAGGATTCTACAATTAGGTTTTCTTGGGACCCAGTATTAAATAGAGTTCATATTTTGATGTGATTTACTACAAACCTGATGTGAAATAATTCAATTATTTTTCTATCATTTTAAAGGGACTCATCTACAGAACTGGTAATTTCATGACATTTAGAATCAACAGGAGGTGTAAGGGTACCTTTTGTTCCCACTACTGTGACCAGTGCTTCATCTCCCGATTCTGATCCAAGGTCTTGTTGTGCCGCTGCTATTATTTTTTGCTTCCCTATTCCTCCATACTTCTTTGGACACTTTTCTGGGTGCTACTTCTAATAGTGATCGTCATCGTGGCCTTCCTTATTGCAGTGACTGCAATAAGGCCACTCTCCCTCTTTGGTTGTTGTTGTTTTCTTCTCCTTCCCTTTCCATTTCGCTTTGGATTTTCTATTGGCAGGTTTGAACGGTGGCTTTTTGGACTGATCCTCTCTTTCATTCTTGCCCCTATTCTCAATATGAATTGCTTTCACACTGGCTGAATCAATAGTGGTTGGTTCAAACAATAACAATGAATGCCTAATATAACTATGCAGTAAGCCAATATAATTAGTTACAATTTCAGGTGTGTCAAGTGAAATACCCAAATTCAATGCTTGCTTCCTAAACTCTTCTGTGAAACTCTGAAGATCCTGCCCTTTCCCTTGCCTTAAATATTGCCAATTCATCAAAGCTTTCTGTTTGTATCCTAAGGGATAAAACTGTTCCTTTAACCCAAAACTGAAATCAGACCATGACGAAAAGAGCTTACCCACATTTTTACTACTATGCAATTTGCTCTCCCACCAAACGAGAGTTGTGCTGCCTGGCCGTAGAGAGGCCAGCTAGATTTTTTCCTCATCCTCTACGATTTGTTGAATCTAGCAGTAAACCTGAATCTTCCTGATCCAATTATTAAGATTTTCTATGTTACTTTCACCATTAAATACAGGAAGATCAAATTTAACATCTAATTTTAAAAAATGTTTCTTAGATGCATCCTTTGGATTTCTCTGATTATGGTAGTGAGAGGAAGGAGAACCTTCACTACCAGAAGGAGAAGGAGGGGGTTCTTCTCCACCATTCCTTCTGGATTTCTCTCCTCTTCTTTCTCCAGTCTTAAAACTAGCTGATTGGTGTTCTCTGCCATTGAATAGAAAGTCTTTCTGAAACTACGCTCATTTTCAATATGAGCTTCATCTTTTGCCATGTTTCTCCTTCGAGGTGCATGCCCTGCTTCTGGATCAAAATGTTCTAGTTCCCCTTCGCCTCTTTGAAGCCTGCCTCTTGTTAGCATGCAAACATGCAATTCACATCTAAGAATCCCTGCTCTGATACCACTTGATCCAGAATGTTTTTGCTTATAGATGTATAGAAAAGAATCACATGCAAAATTGCAACTTAACACAGAAATATGCACATAAGAAAAGAAGAAGTAAACACATAAAAGGCACAAAAGAAGACACCAAGGTTTGATAACGGAGTTCATCCAATTCAGACTACGTCTTTGGGCCCAGCTAAACAATGGGGAGGCCTTTCTTATTAAATGGCATGAAAGAAAAGAAAATTACAATCATCAACTGTCCACAAGAGGCTTATACCTCCAATCTGCAAGATGGTTGTGAAATGGATGCCCGATGATGGAGAGGTAAACAACACCAATGCATCCGTAGCAATGAAAGGGGCTAGAGTCATGTAGAACTATCTAAACATAGACAAATATGCTCTCTCAACCTCCTACCAATGAAACAACATGTTGCAACAAAAATGCCTCCTCCCCACTCTTTCCATCAATCGGGTTTTATAATGGGTTTTCGAACAGAATCCCCTTTAAATCGGGGTTGTCTGGTTAATAATGGAGGTTGATGTCGTAGAAGGATCGACGAGTGTAACTGCCTCTTAAAATGACCTTTTTATCATTGAGGTGATAATGCCTTAAAATCCCGAAAAACACAAAAAATCCACTCCAAAACCATTTACCTGGACTTCAAAACTGGTGAAATTGGGCATATATTCCATATCGAGTCCAAAATAAGGTCACAAATCGGCATATCGCTGTCCCTAAGGTCTTGTAACTGGGGAATTGTTGATCGCAGATATCAGCTTCAACCGATTGCATCGGTGTCCTGCTCATAGATCGCTCCAGTGTCTCGATAACGATCCCGCCAACTATTTGGTCATCGATCACTCTGCTTGTTCACTGATATATATATTTATATAGCCTATGATCCATTTGCCCGCTAATTCCTAAGTCTGCCTCTATGCGTCTAATTGCGAATTTTCTTTTAAGGCTCAAAAACCATTTTCAAAGGAAAATTCTCATTTTCTTAAGGATCAAAGCAGCCTTCCTTGTGCGATAACTTCATCATCTGCACTCAGATTGAAATGTCGTTCGCAGTGTTAGAATCATGATGATGAGATCTATGCTTTGATCCTAAGTTGACTTCATTCTGATCACTTTGATTTTTGAGTTTTTCCATGCCATTGTATTTGAAGATCCACCTGGATTAGCAATGATCCATGAGGAGGACACCTCAAAGGATACTTCCCAAATCTTAGTAACTCTAGGACTAAAACTCTATATTTACCCTCCTTACTCCTCGTGGTATAGCTCCAATTTCTCTCTCTACCCACTTAACTTGAACTAGTCCTCACCACCATCATCCTACTAGTTAACCCAACTGCCAACTGGCTGAGGCTCCATCTTGAGATCACTATCCTGCTCCCTCTCAACTATCACATCTTTAATCTCCTCCTTTCTTCTCAAGGTTGCACATGCATCTCCCTATAATGTGTAGGGGCTCTCGATCTTGACACAAATATGCTTGATATGACCTAAAGAAAAATGCTTAAGGTATACCTTCCCATTGTTGAAGACTACCTCATACACTTTGCCTTCAATCCTCAATTTGTTCATGAGACCAAGTTTTATGGCATCACTGCTATTTTCAAATAGCTCAGTGAGGATATTCCACATAGTAAAGGGAGTTTCCTTTCTATGTAATTTTGAGACTATGTGGTCTCTCACACCTTGCAAGATGATCCTCTTGGCTATAACAAAATCCTTCTTCCATTGGGCTAATGGTTATGCATCATATTGCTGGGGTTTCACAATGTTAGTTTTAACATATTCTAACACAACATTATCATCAAGCATTACTTCCATTCCGTCCTTCCAGGCTATGAAATTTGAGCTACCCTCCAAGGCATACTCCAATCTCAGTCTCTTGAAAGACATCTCACGGATCTAAAGAAAAACTACTACACTAAAGCTACAAATTTATAATTCCTTAGGGATAAATTCAAAATATTTATTCTAATGTTATTTTAGGGCTTTGATACCATGTAGAAATTTGATAGAAATTGCAACTACTCAAGATTTTGAACTAGAAACAAGAGACACAATTCTACTCTACTAATCTATGGAATATAAAACACAATTTAGAACAACATGCATTGACATGCAACAACCAAAACCACAACTACACTATGATTTCTAAGGGAACCCAACTGGGAAAAACCCCCCAAGCCTCTTTGCATTAAATAGTTGAAGAGAGAAACTATTAGAATTGCTTTCTCCAGCTCTAAGCACAACCTATGAAATAATAATTGTTCTCTCTACTGATTGAGGAACTCTTGCCAACACTTATCCACTTTATGCCTCCTCCAGCATCCTATTTCCTTGCGCAAATATGAGCTAATTCAGGCTCTTAAACAATAAGGAAGTCATTATTTCCTTGCACAATCACCAAGGAAGTTATCTCCTAACTACATGCAACAACTGTACACTCAAATAGTATACAACTCATGTTAAACTAGCCTTGTCTCCTCCACTCTAGCTGAGAAATTTGAGTTCCATGCATGCATGAGCTATTTTGGGTTGATTGACAGTTTACTAACAGATCTCTGAGTTAGACATTTTTCTCGCTACACAACTAACCTTAAAATGACTCTATTAATTGTTGAAGGTCATTTAATTGAGTATAACTGAAAATAATTGAACTAGATTGGTAAAATTTAGTAAACTCACATGCATGGCTGAACTCCAAGCCCACTAACTCAAATTTACTGAGCTAACTAAGTGAAAAGGACCATGTCACACTAGTTAACTGCCTTCAATTCGATTTACTCAATTTGACTAAGGCTAAAGTAATCAAATTGTGTCTTTCTCGCTACAATTTCTAACAACTATTAGATACCATGGGATTTGAAACTATTTAAGATTTTTCCTTTAAATAAACTTCATAACATCAAATTCCATTTAGAAATAACATGATCATTCAATAACATAACATCAAATGCCATTAAGAAATAACATGCATCATTCAATAACATAGTCTTGACAACTATTTATGACAAAAAAAATTGTTATACATATATGCATATAATTCTTACTAATAAATATATGATATGACTATTTATATCCAAATAATTCATACAACACAAAATATTATGAATAAAATTCTCCTTTCAACCATATTTGATCTCTAAAAAAATTAAGGTGTTTGGTTATTAGCTCGAAAAAAAATTAAGGTGTTTGGTTATTCGCTCGAACCAACTAGTGTAGTTCATCGTTAGGACAAGTTGGTTCGAAACGCATCGACAAGAGTTTAGGAACATTTTGACTAAAATAAAATATAAATTATTTATATGGATTATGGATTATTTTAGTTTTGAATTATCTTATTATCTTATGATTGGATATTGTTGTGTCTTATTTTAATTCGTTATTAAAATAAATATAATTGTGGTTTCTGTCCGTGAAAGTTAGCTTGTAGTAAGGCTTCTCCGTAAAATTAGTTCTTAGAAAATTTTAATAGATTGGCCCTTTTAATAATTGTTTCTTCTTCTAAAGCTTCTCAACCTAATTTTTGATTTGCAAACCATTATGTTATATTCTCTGTTGAGACATTGACCAACACAACATTTAGAAAACGGTACTACTTAAAGAATTAAGAATTCACTATGGTTTATATACATATTCGATTAAAAATGGATGATTGAAAAGTTGGTTGTGATTGATTAACCATTGAAATATATTCTCTGTTGAAAAATTGACCAGCACACCACAAGTTGAAAGAGCTGATAGAGTAGTTACTGTAATGCCACACAAACTGGCAGCATTTATCTCATGCTATGTGTGAAATGGAGAAGGCTGCAGCCACAATGAAAAGGCTTCTTCTGTATTAACGTCCCAGAGATGTATCTCATCTTCCTTTTGCGTATGGCATGCTCGCTGCCATGCAAATTAATTCATCATCGTTGAGAAAATAGTATTGTTTGCTGAAGTTATCCTCCTCCTAAAGGATGATGTTATTAATATCTGCAGATAGACTACTGGGGTCTGGCACTATCATGCAATTCTGCTCCGAGGCCTCCATGTCAACTGGTGGGAGTGGCGAATTCATTTCAGGATTAACTGTCGATTTGGTTTCGGCTTCTGTAATCCCATGTGGAATATGAGGACTAGCATGCGAATTATCACATTGCCCTTCAGTGTTCGGAGATGAGTCACTGGATAATCTCTTCATTTGTTCATTTTGATGGGAAGAAGAATAATGCCTATGACTATGGTTTTTCTTGTTCAATGCGGTGTTCCAATGATTCTTGATGGCCAAAGCAGCACTGCCTGGTAATCTGCCTGCAATGAGCGCCCACCTGCAACTTCCATAGATGTATATACATATTATCTCATTGCTGATAGTCAGAGGTCGAATATGAGGGGCCAAAATAATCGGGTTAAGAAGATAAAATGGAGGAAAGAAAAAATAATGCACTAAAGTAAGAAAGGAATTCTTGAGGTTTAGCATATAATGTGATAATATAACAAATGCTACATATTCTGAATAATAAAGATCTTTCCCATCATAATATTTTTCTCCTTAAGGGATGGACACAAGCCCCGAAACGATGAAGTTATGTTTTCTATAAACTATTTTACGTATATTATTATTATTTATAGTGTTACATATTTATACATTAAATAAAGCTTTAAAATAAATTAAGTATTATTGATAGACAATCTAAATAATTTATATGAATTTCAATTTCGTTTAAAATTAAAAAATAAATAAAAGTTTCACATGTATCTAAAATATCAAAATATACATTTTGCAATTAATTTTTTTCTCGTGTTTATGGGATTTCAAAAATGTTCTAAAACCTCTTAAAGGATCGGTGGCCGTAACTGCCTCTTAAAATGATCTTTTTATCGTTGAGGTGATAAGGCCTTAAAATCCCAAAAAACACTAAAAATATGCCCCAAAACCATTTACCAGGACTTTAAAACTAGTGAAATCGGGCATATATTCTATATCAGGTCTGACTTGAGGTTGCAAATTGGTGTATCATTGTCCCTAAGGTCTTGTAACTGGGGAACTACTGACTGATGATTGTCGATTGTCGATATCGGCGTCAACTGATCGCGTCGGTGTCCCACTCATAGATCGCTCCAATGTCCTGATAATGATCCTGTCGATTGTTTGATCACCGATCGCTCTGCCTGTTCACCAATATATATAGATATATATAGATATCTATATTATATATATTTTTAATATATATATATATTGTATATGTATGTATTATATATATATATATATATATATATATATAATATTATTAACTCTTATCCATTTTCCCGTCGATCTCCCAATACCATTTAGTCGAAGATTGGCTATCGGGGTTTCCTCAACACCTTTTCTAAGTTTGCCTCTATGCATCCTTCGATTGCGATTTTGCCTTTAAGGCTCAAAACACATTTCCAAAGGAAAATCTTCATTTTCTTAAGGATCAAAGCAACCTTCCTTGTTCGATAACTTCATCATCCAGACTTAGATTGAAGTGTCGTTCACACCGTTGGAATCAGGATGTCGAGATCTACGCTCTGATCCTAAGTTGACTTCATTCTGATCGCTTTGATTTCTGAGTTTTTCTGTGCCATTGTATCTGAAGATCCACCTGGATCAGTCCTCTCCATTGAGGAGCTTTTGGACCGCCAAGAGCTTTTCATTAGTCAATTGGCAAGTGAGGGAACTATTCCCTCACTTTCGCTTTCTCCAACCATCTGCCCTTGCTAGGGTGCATTCACTTGAATCCAACTCGAAGGTATTCTTCATCTTCTTGAAGTGAGGTCCTGGTTCTTCTATCGAGGATGATGTCTCCGGGCAACTCATCGAGATATTCTAGTGCAAAATATCGATTGTAGGAATTGTGCCCACCTCATCAGTGTCCATGATCAAAGGTGGTTCATACAACTTTAGGTTCTCCACATTCACTACTGAGTACATCTACATATATACCGGCAAGTCAAGACGAAAGGAATTGTTCCCAATCTTCTCCAATATGGTGAATGGTCCATACCAGATTGGCCACAACTTCTTTCCTTCTCCCTTCATCCTGTCTTTGTTGATGTCAAAGCACACCTTGTCACCCACTTGAAATTGATGGTCGACTCGGTGTTTATCATGTTGAGCCTTGTAACGAGCTTGACTTTTCTCCAACTGCTCTTGCACAGCTTGGTGAATTAATTGGATTCATTGAATGAACTACTGAGCTTTATCCCTATCATTATGTCCACTGGAGCCATCTTCCCTTCCAAAGACCATATCAAAAGGGTCCTTTGGTAGGTAACCAAAACATGTCTCGAATGGTGACCGTTGCGTAGATGAATGCACTACTCGATTGCAGGAATGTTGTATATAGGGGAGATGTTCATCCCACAACTTGGGATGTTTCCCATAATAGCCTCGTAATAAGTGTACCACGGTACTGTTAACAACCTCTGTCTGTCCATCGGTCTGCAGGTGAAATGTTGTGTTTCTTTTCAATTTGGTGTCCATCATCCTTCACAAGCTGGTCCAAAACTCTCCAAGGAAGCAAGAGTCTCGATCTGACACAATTGATGTGGGTAATCCAAAATGGACCTAAACATGCTGAAAGAAAAGAGAAACAATCTACTCTGCAGTAATCTGCTTTTTACAAGGCATAAGAATACACATCTTGCTAAAACTGTCAACGACAACATACAAATAGTCGTGACTCTTCCTAGACAAAATTAAACCTCCTACAAATTCCATTGATACACTTTCCCATGGACGACTTGAAATAGGGAGTGGTGTGTAGAGCCCAAGTTTTCTATTAGAGGGCTTTGAAATAGAACACATCACACAACCCTTTACATGGCGAGTCACAATGTTTTTCATATGAAGCCAAAAACAAAATATTTATACATGACATAAAGTCTTTTCGACACCAAAGTTTCCAGACACAAGAGAGGTGTAAGCCTCTCGAATTACATGTACTCTTTCTCATGTGGGAATACACAATTTACCGAGGTGATGCAACGATTTCCCCTGCAAGTTATAGTTGTTCACCTGTGAACCATGGGTTAATTTTCAAAAAACCTCCTTAAAGTCATCATCATTAGTATATTGTTCAGCATAACTCTCAAAAGATAATGAAGCATTATGCAAAATAACAGAAGCAGAAATAGGAGGGCAAGATATCATATCTGCCACTTTATTGCTAGTACCCTTCTTATACTTTATTACCAAATGAAACTGTTGAATAAAGCCCATCTACATGAAATGAAGAGATTGTTGCAACTTGGTTTATGACTGAAGGTACTACAAGGGCTGATGACCTATATGGATGGTGGTCTCCTTGTTGATCAGGTAATGTTTCCACTTTTTCACACTCTGCACCAAGGCATAAAGCTCCTTGTCATAGGTGGGATAGTTTATCACGGATTGAGAAAACTTCTCAAAATGGTAACAAATTGGCTTCTTTTTCTGCATTAGTATATCTCCCATGGCATAATCGCTGGCATCGGTTTCGATCTCAAATGGCTGTTGGAGATCAGGTAAGGCTAAGACTAGTGCGGTGCTACTTTTTTCCTTCAATGTTTTGAAGGACTTTCATTGTCTTCCCCATTGGAAGACCTGTTTCACACTTGTCAAGGTGTGCAAAGGTGCTGCAATAAGAGAGAAATTAGCAATAAATCTCCTCCAATACTAAACTACACCTAAAAAGCTACGGATCTCGGTTATACTAGTAGGCTTAGGCCAATTTACAATTGCTTCAACTTTAGAGGGATAAATTTTTAACTGTCCTCGACCAACAATATGACCTAGGCAACCCAAATAGGTTTTCCCGAACTCACACTTTGAAAATTTTACAAAGAGTTTTTCCTTTTTAGCACATCAAGCACTTTCTTTACATGACTCACATTTTCAAAGCAACTCTTTCTAAAAATAAGTATATCATCTAAATACACGAGAACAAACTCATCAATGAAAGGCTGAAATATATCATTCATAACCTGCATAAAGGTGGCTAGAGCATTGCAAAGCCCGAATAGCATCAGCATCCATTCGAACAACCCGTGCTTGGTCTTGAAAGCGGTTTTCCACACATCCTGCTCCACAATTCTGACCTGGTAATAGCCATTGTGCAAATCCAACTTTGTGAAATATACAACACTTTTTAATTATTCTAATAAATCATCTATGAGTGGGAGGGGATAACGATTTTTCACCGATATCTTGTTGAACACGTGATAGTCCACCTACATCCTCCAGCTGTCATCTTTCTTTGGCACTAGAACAATCGGAGAACCACATGGAGAGGAGCTCGACCTGATGACGCCTCGGTCCAGCAATTCCAACACTTACCTCTTGATTTCCTTCATCTCAATCGCTGACATCCTATACACGCCGATATTTGGCAAAGGGGCATCATGTAATAGATGGATTTCGTGTTGGATTTCCCTCTTCGGAGGTAGTCCCTTCGGCTCCTGAAACAGTTCATTATAATCAGAAATCAATTCGATTAATTCTTGTTTATGCTTCCCATCGCAGCCCTAGAACGCATCAATGAATTCAGCCTCTTTCTCCCTTACAACCATAAGCATGCATGTTTTACTAGAATTAACCAATATTTTCATTTGCCCAACACCTACGAGGCTGGCATTAATCTTATTTTGATAATCCCAAACTATGTATTCTACCCCATCCTTGGTGATGTGATAAAAGATTGCTTTTCTGTCATACAGGTATGGGCTCCCTAATACCATGCCACAGATATCCAGTGGTATTACATCCATTTCTACTTCATCTACCAGCTTAGACGCAATCGCAAATTTGACCTTGTACTGTTGGGTTACATTCAATTTCGCTTTATCATGTATCCATCCCAGCAAGTAAGGTTTTGGGTGTGGTTTTGTCTCTAAGCTAAGCTTATTTACGAGGGATTCTACAATTAGGTTTTCTTGGGAACCAGTATTAAATAGAGTTCCTATTTTGATGTGATTTACTACAACCCTGATATGAAATAATTCAATTCTTTTTCTATCATTTTAATGGGACTCATCTACAGAAATGGTACTTTCATGAAATTTAGAATCAACATGAGGTGTAAGGGTACCTTTTGTTCCCACTACTGTGACCAGTGCTTCATCTCCCGAATCTGATTCAAGGTCTTGTTGTGCCGATGCTATTATTTTCTGCTTCCTTATTCCTCCATACTTCTTTAGACACTTTTCTGGGTGCTACTTCCAACAGTGATCGTCATCGTGGCCTTCCTTATTGCAGTGATTGCAATAAGGCCACTCTCCCTCTTTGGTTGTTGTTGTTTTCTTCTCCTTCCCTTTCCATTTCGCTTTGGATTTTCTATTGGCAGGTTTGAACGGTGGCTTTTTGGACTGATCCTCTCTTTCATTCTTGCCCCTGTTCTCAATATGAATTGCTTTCACACTGGCTGAATCAATAGTGGTTGGTTCAAACAATTACAATGAATGCCTAATATAACTATGCAGTGAGCCAATATAATTAGTTACAATTTCAGGTGCATCAAGTGCGATAACCAAATTCAATGCTTGCTTCCTAAACTCTTCTGTGAAACTCTGAACATCCTGCCCTTTGCCTTGCCTTAAATATTTCCAATTCATCAAAGCTTTCTGTTTGTATCCTAAGGGATAAAATTGTTCCTTTAACGCAAAAGTGAAATCAGACCATGAGGAAAACAGCTTACCCACATTTTTACTGCTATGCAATTTGCTCTCCCACCAAACGAGAGTTGTGCTGCCTGGCCGTAGAGAGGCCAGTTAGATTTTTGCCTCATCCTCTATGATTTGTTGAATCTAGCAGTAAACCTCAATCTTCCTAATACAATTATTAAGATTCTCTATGTTACTTTCACCATTAAACAAAGGAAGATCAAATTTAACATCTAATTTTAAAAAATGTTTCTTAGATGCATCCTTTGGATTTATCTGATTATGGTGGTGAGAGGAAGGAGAGCCTTCACTACCAGAAGGAGAAGGAGGGGGTTCTTCTCCACCATTCCCATGTGCTAAACCTTGTCCTTCTGGATTTCTCTCCTCTTCTTTCTCCATTCTTAAAACTAGCTCACTGATGTTCTCTACCATTGAATAGAAAGTCTTTCTGAAATTATGCTCATTTTCAATATGAGCTTCATCTTTTGCCATGTTTCTCCTTCGAGGTGCATGCCCTGCTTTTGGATCAAAATGTTCTAGTTCCCCTTCGCCTCTTTGAAGCCTACCTCTTGTTGGCATGCATACATGCAATTCACATCTAAAAAAGCCCTGCTATGATACCACTTGATCCTGAATGTTTTCGCTTATAGATGTATAGAAAAGAATCACATGCAAAATTGCAACTTAACACAGAAATATGCACATAAGAAAAGAAGAAGTAAACACATAAAAGGCACAAAAGAAGACACCAAGGTTTGATAACGGAGTTCATCTAATTCAGACTACGTCTTTAGGCCCAGCTCAATAATGGGGAGGCCTTTTTTTATTAAATGGAATGAAAGAAAAGAAAATGACAATCATCAACTGTCCACAAGAAGCTTATACCTCCAATCTGCAAGATGGCCGTGAAATGGATGCCCGATGATGGAGAGGTAAACAACACCAATGTGTCTGCAGCAATGAAAGGGGCTGGAGTCATGTAGAACTATCTAAACATAGACAAATATGCTCTCTCAACCTCCTGCCAATGAAACAACATGCTGCAACAAAAATGCCTCCTCCCCGGTCTTTCCATCGATCGGGTTTTATAATGGGTTTTCAGGAAGAATCCCCTTTAAATCGGCGTTGTCTCGTTAACAATGGAGGTTCATGTTGTGGAAGGATCGACGGGCATAACTGCCTCTTAAAATGACCTTTTTATCGTTGAGGCGATAATGCCTTAAAATCCCGAAAAACACAAATAATCCACCCCAAAACCATTTACCCGGACTTCAAAACTGGTGAAAGTGGATATATATTCCATATTGAGTCCGAACTAAGGTCACAAATCAGCATATCACTGTCCCTAAGGTCTTGTAACTGGGTAATTATTGATTGCAGATATCAGCTTCAACCGATTGCGTCGGTGTCCCGCTCATAGATCGCTCCAGTGTCCCGATAACGATCCCGCCAACTGTTTGATCATTGATCACTCTGCTT
>APFE030363178.1:0-13229 GCA_000404065.3 Pinus taeda | reverse complement strand
ATATATACATAACCTATGATCCATTTGCCTGCTAATTCCTAAGTCTGCCTCTATGCATTTGACTGCGATTTTTCTTTTAAGGCTCAAAACCCATTTTCAAAGGAAAATTCTCATTTTCTTAAGGATCAAAGTAGCCTTCCTTGTGCGATAACTTCATCATCTGCACTCATATTGAAATGTTGTTCGCAGTGTTTGAATCATGATGACGAGATCTATGCTTTGATCCTAAGTTGACTTCATTCTGATCACTTCGATTTTTGAGTTTTTCCCTGCCATTGTATTTGAAGATCCACCTCGATTCGTAATGATCCATGAGGAGGACACCTCAAAGGATACTTCCCAAATCTTAGTAACTCTATGACTAAAACTCTATATTTACCCTCCTTACTCCTAGTGGTATAACTCCAATTTCTCTCTCTACCCACTTAACTCGAACTAGTCCTCACCACCATCATCTTTCTAGTTAACCCAACTTCGAACTAGCTAAGGCTCCATCTTGACATCACTATCCTGCTCCCTCTCAACTATCACATCTTTAATCTCTTCCTTTCTTCTCAAGGTTGCACATGCATCTCCCTATAATGTGTAGGAGCTAACCCTATAATGCATAGTGTAACTAGACTTTTTTTCAATTCAAGAAAGTATCGTATAAGAAAGTGTCAGAGATGATGGATAATATTATTTGCAGCAGAGATGATGGATAATTTTTTATTATATTTTTAAGACTGACTTAAGTATAAAATCTTAAAGTATATTTGGAGCGATGCTCCCAAAGCATTCTCTTTCATTCATGTATGGAGACAGTGTGGCCTGCACCAAGTTTTTTTGCTATCATGGGTTTGTATCATTATCAATGTCTCTGAAGGAACTATTATATTTGGTAACTATTTTGTTTCCCCTATCTTCCTTGTAATATGTCGTTATCTATGTCTTTTCAAAACATGTGTTATCAGAGTGTAGTTTGTATTTGTATCAAATAATGTATTAATAGAGTATGGTCTCTACCAAGCATTTTCTTTATGCTGGGTATGTATCATTGTTAAATATTTTGAAGGTATAAAGGTAATGTTATATATGACTATTATTTTGTTTTCCATATCTTCTTTGTGGTATATCTTTATCTATCTTACCAGAGTCTTTGTTTCAATTTGGTATATCTTTATCTATCTTACCAAAGTATTTGTTTCAATCATGTATTAACAGAGTTTGGTATTTATAAATTTTTTTTTTTATATTTAATTTATATTATTGAATTTCTATTTATGATAGGATATTTTGTTTCTTAAGCTAGCATATTCTATTAGTAATGGATGGTAGATGTCATAGGAATTTCCAATGAGTAAAATGACAAAAAGCATATTTGTAAATTTCGTAAAAAAATATTGAAATAGATTGAAAAAGATGGAAAACAAAAAATTATCAATGTAACTAAATTTTTTTATTAAAAGAAAGAGAGAAGAAAAATTATCCATATTAACTTATTATTAAATTACAATACTCATTATTATAAAATTATTTATTAAGTTCTTGAAAATTTTGATCATGCTAACATATTGAATACAATTTACATAAACTTTAAAAATAATTTCAAGGAACATAAATCAATGTTTAAGTAAGATATCATATTCATAAATCACAAAACACAAAAGACAACATCAATCTCTTAGCCACAATATATTGTGTAGAATAAAATTTAGAGTCTACATGGAAACCACAAACCACCATGGACGATGACATTAAACCTTTTGTGAAGGGAATGTCCATATTAGCCACCCATTGTCACTTATGTGTCCTTTCCTCTCATTTCTAGGTTGATATGTCCTAGGCCTTCAGAGGGAATACCTAAAATGACCAAACTAGGTCAGTTGTCAAAATAAATAGGACCTTAGGTTAAGGTTGTAAAAATAAATAAGAATTAGCTTAACCAATAAGTAAAAGGATGCACACATACCCCTCTCTCAGAAATCGTAGAAAAAATTTAACAAGTTTGCATACTCATGACCTTTAGGTACTTAACCCACAATGTAAAGGATTATCTATTTGTCACCAGAATGATTTGCACAGTTAGATGAGATAAAAGCTCATATTACAAATGGAAAGATTGTAATGATAATGTCAAGCTCGTATAATATGTTTACATGTAATCATTATGATGCTATCATTATAACTGAATAGTTGCAAACAATGTTTACTCCCTACACTAGAAAGAAAACATAGACTTCATTCAACCCTGATTTACAAAATAAACAACGCACTCATTCATGCCGTTTACAATGGTTTTGTGGTGTGTGGAGATGATGAATGATAAAATTCAATAGATAGAACCTTACCAATGATTTTAAATGATAAGGGATAGATGTAAGACCTATTAGAAACATGATTACACTCACTCGTTAGTTTGTTCTTCAATTATAATTTTTTCAGTTATTCATTTAGATTGGATCATTATATTATTTTTCCTCTAGCTTAATTATTTTAGTGTAAAAAAATTGAAAGAATCAACTAGCAAGGTCATTTTTACTAGAGGCCCAATTTTGAAAAACATTAGGTGAAAAATGCAAGAGCCACTTTGAGGCATTAAATGACAATTTTTTAGCCACATTGAGGCATTAAATGGGCACTTTTTATGGTCTTGGACTTAATATGGATCTAGATTTCATAATATATGCATAATACCTTTCCAATGGCTCAAGAATCAACTCAATCAAAGCTTGTATGAGAAAGTTATGTCTCTAAAAAATTGACCTATCATAATTAACCACCATAAATCAAGAGGATGCAATGTCAACCCCCATTTCTCATGGAAAAGGTGCCAGCCTTGTGGGACATATGAAGAATACTCTAGAAGGGTTGAGTTTTGGCTCATGTTCAAGGTTTAAGAAGTCAACTTAAACCCCTAGTTAGTTATCACAATATGTTATAATAAAACCATTAAGAGGAAAATGGGTTCCATTCTATTGTTGGAAACTAGGTTAATACTAAGGGGGGGATGAATAAGTAGTAAGACCAATCTAAACAATTATTGACAATTTTATATTTTCTATTTAATCAATAGTCAATCATTTAAGAAACAATATAATCATCACATGAATCACATAAACAACACCATAAACAAAATAGATATATGACACATATATTTTTACATTGAAACCCATAAAGGAATAAAACCACAAATCTTGTTTTATTTTGATGTAGATCTAAAGCCACAACTTCTAATTACATCAGTTTTTATGAGCACCCACTCATAGGAGGCACTGAACCTCAAGTTGTTTTTCTCGCACCAACTAGAAGAAAGCACTAACTCCATAATTTGTTTTGTTTGCATTAACTTGCACAAAGAGCCAACTCCCTGATTTGCAAGCCATTACTTGTAGGAGGAACCAACCCCCAATTGTTTCTCAAGCACCAACCTTAAGGAAGTAACAAATCCCTATTGTGCTAGCACCAATCTACTGGTCCATGTAGATTCATTTTTCATGCACTCAGATCCACAGGTTCTCTATTCATATTAAATTTGTGTTGCTCTTTCTCATCTACAACTCTTACTTAGCATGATATCTCACAATGTACTTAGTATCCTTAGTCTTAGTCTCTACTCTGCATCTCTTCACACACTCATATCTAATCAAAGCTTTTCATATATGTTACATCAAATAAGTCTTTCATAGTCTTGGCACTTTCTAACTTTGACCCTCACATCTCTTGGCCCTCTTAGACAATTGGCCTTCTTGACTCTTACCTTTCTTGATAATTTTCGAGTTACACTTAGCTTCAACAATGTCTCGTCCTATTCTCAGTATAGAAGCCTCATACTTTTTATCTTACTGAGATAACTTCAACACTTAGCACAATAGAAGTTTAATCTTCTAAAAATTTGCACGTGGCTCAAAAAATAACTTCATTTACTCTCATAGGGATCAAAGATACATTTCCTTAATACTTTTCACAACTCGAGGAAAGTCTTCATTTTTTACTTCCATAACTCTAGGATGTACTTCTCATTTAGGATGCATTAAGCTACAATTCCTCCTTTAATTTCTCATAACTCTTTTAGGTGCTCTGTCTCATCCTTTGATTTCCAACCGGACAACAATAGGTTCATTAACTTCTCTTTACAAATGCACTTTCTTCTATATCGTTTCATTTGAATTACTATGAGCACCATATCATTGTTTTTACCCCTAGTAAAATTATCTTTATTAACAATATCAACATACTCAATTCATGTAGCCACCAAAATATTCTAACTATCATCTTACCAAAATTTGGTGTCCATAATTTGAGATTTCATTTTGTGTCGCACCTTTCTCAATAATGTTTTAGCATGTCTGACTCTAAGCCATGAACAATGGATTAAGCATGGAGAGCATTAAGCTTCACACATGTTTAATACCTCCATGCCCTTAACATTCAGTGTCGAGATTTACATGCCTGAGCGCTTCAACCACACTTATACACAAAAGGCACAAATTCTCACATGCTGAACCCTTGGCAAAAATCCTGATGCTTTTCCATGTCTTATATTGACATCATCATTTTCCACATGGAAATATCTATGTGGTGTAACATGTCACTTAGATTCAACCCACTTGGCCACCCAATAAGCCCTGTTTTTCCTACGAGATGTCATGCTACCATGGCACCACATCATCATGCTTTACATGTCATCACCACCTCTCTTCCACTTGTTTCCTCATCATTGGGCTATTTCAACTCCATTTTTCTGCAATATGCTAGTCTCTTATGGGGCCATATTGTCTTTTTGTTGAATCATGCCTAGCGTACATCCACTTGTCATAGCATGGAATGGAGGGGGTTCCTGCACTTCATGTTTTGTAATTAATTTCTTTGTTAACTAAAAAATCCTATAAATTAAAATTTATGTTATAAACTATTTTCATGAAGAATCTTTATCCCAAGCCATTTGTCTCACATTGTGCCCAAAAATGCATAGTGCCAAAGCTCTCAAATAATACCTCCATAGTGCGACGTGAACTTTTATGTTAGGTACTTGATATATCTTTGTCTCCTAGAGTCTATCAAGTATGTACCTTCTCCAAGTCTACATGGAACACTCTACCTAAACCTCAATAGCAGGACGTGATATTTCACCTCTATTGGTGACTTGATTTTTGTCTTGCCCCTTCTGTCAACTACAAAATACTTAAAACCTTAGCGAACATTTGTATTTCTACATCACGATGATGTGTTGTTATAGTTGTCTTACCTCATCATTACATTTCCACTTGTCACCTTTTAATTAGTTCCATGTGTTACTTGTCAAAGGGCCACTTAGGCACCCGAAATTACCAAATCTACATGTCATGTGTCATTTCCACATCATGCCATGTCATGTTGGCATTACCACCATATAGATGCCACATCATCCTCATAATCCAATCATATTCAATCACTTGTCACTATGCCACCCCATCATTTGTATGAAGGAAAACCTATTATCTCTTTTTTACAGCAAATACCTTTGTTAATGAAACCCGAGGGAACTGAGATCTATCATTTTTTGGTCTTGTTGAGTTTGTCACCGCGCCCTCTATATACCACCCAAAACTTCACTAATTTCATTCATAAACTTAGTGAGGCAACATTTATTGACTAATGAGATATTTTTGTCTTGCTCATTTGGATTTCCATTCCATCGAGCTGTCAACTACACCTTTGTTCAACCCTAGAGTATGTCACCTACTCGAAACATTCCAATCTCATTTATTTTGCCAACTATGGACCCATGGCATCACTTGGACCTACAACCAAAAGCTCAATGGTGCACTTTCAAATATTTACATCAATTAGAGGAAAAATATCCTTCTCGCACCTTCTATTATGCTATAGAACCAGAAGGCTTCCAAAACTTACCAAACTTCAAACTACCATAACTTTTGATCGCTTGGGACCTTTTCAGAGTGCCATATACTATTAGATGGATCTCTGAGAGGGATGTCCAACTATTCAATTTGCATGAACATTAGATCAAGTCACTTGTAAACAAATATCCTTCAAATATAGGCCATTAAATCCTTCATCAGTAACTTGCAGTCACAATAAGACTTTGTAAGCATTTTCACTCTCTAATGGCTATTTGACATCAACACAACCAATTGATTATATCCAACAAGCTCCCCCTAATCTTTATACTCGACATCAATGAAAACACTTAGATCAACATCTATTCGAGTGCATTTTATTCCACATTAGATTAATTGAATTTGCGAAATCTATAGATTTAAAGAGCTGATCACTGTGGATCCTAAAGTTATTGCGATCATGAGTTAAGCTATGGATTGAGGGTTTATATTCCGAGTGATACTAGTGAACGATAACTGCTGTTTTCATGAGTAATTGTCGAAACTGTGCATTATTACTATCTAATTGATGTATTTTTCCTTAGTGGAGCCACCATATGTGTTGGAAGAGGAGTTTGTGCTATAGAGAAGTGTGTCAAATAAATTCCAAATGTGTTGGAAAATGAGCACACATTAGAGAGAAACAAGCCCATCAAATACACATTTGTGAGAGAGATGATTCTCTAGACTAATAAGAGGTATTAGATTAACAATAAATTTAACCCTTATTTTCCAACAACTGAAAGAATATGGAAACGATATTTAACAACTTTCAAAGATAAAATCACCATTAAGTGAAAGACCATAGAAGCAAGATTCAATAACATGAAAAGAGAAAATGTTGAAAAATAGGAAGAAATGGATTCGTGAAGCCAAAACTTTGTTTAGATTCTTGCATTCATAGGGATGAACTATGAAATGTGGTTGATAAAATTGATGAAATTGTTGAGGGCTTAAGAAGTTTGGGATAATGTATCTCATGGGAGTATAGAAATGACAGACATAATAGCCAAACAATTCTTGAAAAATTTCTAGAGGATTTAAGGGAATACAAAAATAATGATGCAAAGTTATTACATCTCATCCATAATTCTTCGGATGAAACCATCTTCCCCAATATTTCTCTTAGGAAGTTATTTGAATCCACATGGGATATCTTAGAGAGCCCCTATTAGAGATTCACTAAGATGAAGATAATGAAACTACAAATTTTGATAAGAGACTTTGAAATCCTAGTAATGAAGGAATTAGAATAAATATATCAGTACCTACCTTAGGTAACAACCACTATAAATTAGTTTAAGATATATGATGAATAATTCATGAATGAGAAGGTAGTCAAAAATCTTCTCAAAACCCTATACAAAAGGAGCTTTGATTCTATAGTCACAATGATCAAAGAAGAAAAGGATCTAACTTATCTCTCTATATAAAATTTGATGGGTTTTATTCTCTCCCACGAATTGAAAATAAATAAAATTGACAATTTCTTGGTTGAAAATGAATTCAAGACTCAAGTTTCTCTTTCTGGAGGCAAATAAAGATCAAGAACCATAGGTAGAGTAAAAGTTGATAGAGACAGGAGCTAGAAAAATTTTGAAAATTATTTAGAACAAGAAAGGGGGAGCAATATTAAAAGTTGGTAGAGAATCCATAGATATGATAAATCTAATGTAAAATGTTATTATTGCAATAAATTAGGTCATTACACTAGTGAATGTTGGAAGAAGTAGACTAGCCAAGAATAAAAAATGTCATTTATTCAAATATATCTAAGAAAAATGAAAAGGTTATGTTCATTACCTATTTTTTTCCCATGAAAATTCAAATGATGTATGGTTTGTATAGTGTGGCTATAGTAATCACATCACTGACAATAGACATTTGATTTAGTTTAGATGAATTAGTGAAAACATAATTTAAATTAGTTACATACTTGTTTGTTGATGTGAAGGGTAAAGGAGTGGTCAGTGTCATGACCAAAAAATTCCAACAACAACATAAATCATATGTCTTCTATGCCCGAGGTTCAAAAAATAGCCTAATTAGTATTGGCTAAATAACTCAAAAAATAGACAATGAAATCCTTAAGGGAGAAGAGTATTTTTTATATGATAAGTATATTAATAAGAATTTAATTTTTCTAATTTAGATGAGAAATAAAAAAATGTATCCACTTATCATGCCTTTTGGCAAAGAGGATTCTTCATTTTATGGAAGGGAACCCTACTTCAATTAATTTTATTTATGGTGTTCTATAAAAAATCATCTTCATTTTTCTAGTTTGATTTTGTTGCAGTAGAAAAAGTTCATAAGAGGTCTCCCTTCCATCCATGAGGCAATTGGAATATATGAGAGTTGCATTCTTGAAAAGCAACAGAGAAAATTTCCTTGAAAGTATATCCCACACATAAAAGGATACCCTAGAGATGTTTCATACTAACTTGTGTGGACCAATGTAGACTGAATAACTTGGAGGAAGTTATTTTTTTCTAAATTTTATGGATGAGTATAGTGGAATGGATTGGGTGTACTTCCTTATGAAAAAATTATAAGAATTCAATATTTTCAAAAAAATAAAGTCACTAGTGGAGAAACATAATGCCCACTAGATTAAATTCTTGAGTTCAGACAGAGGATATGAATATGATTCATAGAATTTTAATGAATTTTACAAGGTGTTAGTGTCGGTCTTAAGCCCTCCATCAGTGATCAATAGCTCTTTGCATATGCATAGTTAGGTGTCTCATCAGTGTCAATTTTGCATCCCACTAGGCATGCCATAACACTGAATGGAGGAGCTGGTCTTTGTTCCCTTCTGGCTTTGCTGGATGAGGTTATACTACGATGTAATTGAGTCATACTTGTTGTTATTTTTGTCTTGAGATCCCAGGTCTTAGGTCTAGGGTTTTGAGTCAAAATCATGTCAAGGTCATGCGTCAAGGTCAGTGAGTGCCCAGCAAGCCGGAGGGAGGTATGTACATATGTTTCATTGTTACTTTCATCAGCTACAGATCATTTTATGCCTTGGATTTAAAAAACCCTGTTTTTAAGTCCAAGGTCATGTCAAATTTGTAAAAATAAAGAAATTCTCAGAAGTTTGCAAAAGTGCCGGCAACAACCCTGGTTCCTTCTCCACAGTCCATCAGATGGTCAACCTACAAAAAGAACGAAGTCCAACGCATCAAAAGAGCTCATTTCAGGACAAAAAGACTCTAAAGAGTGTTAAAAAGAAAAGCAAATTGAAAACATTAGAAAGTGGGTTCTAAAGTTAAATTTTTTTTCTAAATGACCCTATAAAATCTAATTTCCCTCTTTAGTCACTCTTATTGTGCAATTGAGGGTGAAATTTTCATGCTAGAGGCAAAGGAGGTGATTTCATGGCAACAGTCAGCAATTTCAATGCCTGGGAAGGTGCGTGGATTTCTGGGGTGGTGCGCAGATTTCTGGGCAGCGCGCGGCTCTGAGAGTAGATTTTTGCTGAAGGAAAATACACAGGCGTGGATTTCTGGGTGGTGCGCGGATTTCTGGGGAAGTGCGTGGATTTCTGGGCAATTTACACAAAAAACTCACTCAAACAGTAAACTTTCTTCCAAGTTCATTCAAATTTGCCAAGGTATGATAATGTCATGGATGGGTAGCATGTTTATGGTCATTTTTACCATGAGAAATTATGAAGAAATAGGTTAAATGATTGATGTCTTTGCAAGCTTATGTTAGGTTGTATTGTTTGTTTTTCAAGGTAATTTTTCCTTTATTCCCTTCCATTAGTTTCCCATGATAAATTCACATGTGTTAGAAGTGTCATTTTCATTAATCTTATTTGCAAATTAATGCTAGACTCCATCCCGAAATCCATGAAACCCTAACCCCTCTTAAACCATATTTTAAACCCTAGTTTCCTACCATGCATCATGCTCGATCCCTACACCATTACACACAGAAAATTATATATGTAAATTGCACAGCAAAAGAATAAAAACAAATACAGTAAAAAGAAAAGAAAGTGATGACAAGGCATGCAAACAAGAATTGTAAAAATAGTAAAAAAATATAATTTGCATAGCCTTATAAAAAACAAAAGAAAAATGTCATCTTGCTGTAAATATCAAAGGTTAGAAGCTGTGTAAAATCATGACAAAGTTTATCAAATGTATCAGCTGCTAGCTATCAAAAAGGAGCAGTTTTGCTGTTCTAGGGTTTGTCAAATAACATGGTATCATCTCCTTTTCCCTAGACTCTGTTTTCCTACCCATTCCCTTCATGAAAAACCTAATTCAATTGCCTATCCCATTTTCAAACTCCCTATGCAATTGAATTTCCTTCCCTATTGTCAAAACATGCAATGAAACCCTAATTCACTCATGACAAATGCAACTATGAAGCTGCCAGCGCTATTGAAACACTGTTGTTGTGAAACTTGGTTGGCAGACTTTGTTGGTAGGTTTCACTACTCCCTAATCCTAATTCACTATATCACCTCATTCCCGTAACTTCCTTGATACAATCCCTCTCCCCTCCATTGCAAAATAATCACAGCAACCCTTCCCTTCCCCTTGTAATCAAATACCCAAAAACCCCTGTTTTCCATCAACATTAAATGGCCATTTTTACATGTGAAAAAACGGAGTATGCTTATGAAAGGCATGCAAAAACAAAATGAAACGAGCTGCATATTATTTGTACATAAGTGATGCTGCACTATCCTCCTATGCTCATGGCATCCTCCCCTCCATCATGAAGATTGTCATTGTCCTTTCCCTTGATTTTTAAAAAACAAAACACAGTTTCCCTAAATAAAGTATTGATTTGCAAATGTTGAAAGATGGAATGACATATTTAGCATTATGTGATAGTTTCCTTCAGAATTCCCTTCTTATATATATATTTTTCCCTTTCCTATATGTAAATTTCCCTCCCCTAACATATCCCTCATGATGTTTCCCCTTGAAAACAACATACTTCACAGCATTTTGCAGGTAGGGCAGCGATCATTTTGACTTGTTTATTCCACCTTGCTCCATAACACCATGTCAACTACTGAGACTAATGAGCAAGGTGATGACCGATCATCATCTACTGAGATTGAGACACAGCGGAGGCCTCGTAGGGGAGGCAAGAGTGGCTATCACAAGAAGGTAGAGCCCACATCATTGACTGAGTTGCAGGCTTGCCCATTTGCAGTATCTTGTTTTCAGCACATGGCTTGTTATCAGTTTTGTGAGGGGCTCTCACACATTCAGCATCAGAGAGAGTTGGCTCGGTTGTTTGTCCTACATCTCCATGATGGACAGGTCACCCTTGCAGGGTGAATTTTGTATTTCTCCAGAGGCTATCACAGATGCTAACTTGCGGATACCCAATGCGGGTGAGTGTGCTGAAGCGCAAGTGGCTGGACTTAGTATATTATGAAGGCCATATGTCAGGTCTACCTGTATGCATAACTTGTCAGGAACTTTTCCATCAAGTTCCTCCGAGCAGAGTATATAGATATCATGAGACTTATTATGCACTACTTCACATGCGAGGGGAGATTCGCACGAGTATCATCTTATCATATACGCATGTTGATGCACTTCACCAGAGTGAGAATCATGCACATTGCAGCATACTTATGTCACGACATTAAGAGGTTGACTACTCTCTTTCAGAGACAGACCCCAGCACAGCAGTTGCGGAGCTTATGCTGTCATGGTCTTATTCAGCTAGTAGTTTCCCATCAGCTGAGCCAGCAGGGCATTCCCTGGACAGATTTCATCTCCCGACATTTTTTCACATAGCCACATCCAGGGCCGGAGCCAGTTCACGAGGAGGGAGGGCCATCACAGCTGCCTGAGACCAGCATTCCTAGACACATGGCTTCTTCTCCTCGGGTCACATATCAGAGAGGTCATAGGACCTTATTTGCAGCAGCTAAATGAGTACTTTATCCACAGCAGGTGGAAGGGGTCTCGTCATCATCTTCAGAGCAGCGAGTGTTATCTCCACACCAGGTGGAAGGGGCCTCATTTCCTTCAGCAGCACAGGTAGCAGAGAGGGGTAAGCAACCCATGATTGAGGAGAGAGTGTCTGGTGCTCCAGTTATTGATTTCGACGCTGATTCTCCTACCACAGAGCTCAAGGATATTATCCAAGAGCAAAGCACCGAGATTCAGTCACTGCAAACAAAATTGTACATGGAAAGATGGGTAAACACATATTTGGAGTAGCGAAACAAACAGCTGGAGGATGAAAAAGAACTTGATGAGCTATGGAGGATCCGCAGTGATCGAACTTTGAACCGTAGGAGGCCTGGTGACCTATTGCGTGTTGATCGGGAGTCCATGCTCATTCATGTAAATGCACATTTGGAGAGATTATTGGAAAAGGCAAATCATGACAAAGAGCTGCTACGCAACATGAAGACACACTATTGGGCAAGATTGCATGTTTGTAAGGCTAGAAACAAAATCCTCCAACGAAAGCCGTCAGAGGCCCGGAAGAAGAAGAAAAGGACAAATACACTCTCCATCCTGGCTGAAACATCCTTCATTCATCATGGTACTGATCAGCATTGATCTAGCATCAAAATCTGAAAATTTTGAAAATTTTGGAGCATTTTGCAAATTTTTAGTAAAATTACAGGTTTTTCCCATGTCATGTCCGCGTCCCGAGCGCGGATGTTTTGAAGGACTGCTCGGAATTTTGAAAACTTGGCATTTTGGAAAGGCGCATGCAAAGAGAAAAATTACCCAATACTGAGGAAGCTTGATTTTGAGATTTGAGCCTCCAAAAGCCTCAAAATACATCAAAAAAATGACTTTCTGCCCACTTTTTGAGTTGAGAAAAGTGACCTTGGGAGAAATGGTTTTTTGAGGGGGCAAAACAACTCCAAATTCAGAAATTCCACTTGGGATGGAAAGTAGACAGACCAAGCCTTCCAATGCGCCATCTTGCACCTGATTTGGACTAGTGGAACCCACTCAAAAGTTGCTGAAAAGGTGTGCAGATGTGAGAGCCATGGAGCGCGGATGTGAGAGCTAAATTCGCCAAAATTGACCTTTTTGGTCAAAAAACACTGTTTTGACTATGGTTGATTATTTTTACTTGTAGATGATGGATAAATGTAATGTTTTCATGGCACTTTGATAGATTTTACCTCTCTTTACTCTTCTATAAGCTTCCTTGACGTAAAAAGTGAATAATTAATGCATGAATCAGTTAGCTAAGTAATAGAGGCAAGTAGTTGAGCTGCCTATTATCTAGTGCTTAGTTTGGAATTAGTTCAAACTGCTCCTAGAAGGATGAGCTCAACCCCTAGAGGCAAGGGAAGAGGTTAGCTTGCCTATATTATGTGTTTTCTTAGTCATTTTGAAAGGTTGGAAGGTT
>APFE030363177.1:160585-229476 GCA_000404065.3 Pinus taeda | reverse complement strand
TCATAATCACTTCATTCTCTTGATCTTCTTACTGTTGCTTTCTTCTCCAAACTTTCTTGTACCCAATCTTTGAATTCTCTTTCATGGAGGGTTTCCTCCTGTGTCTGCAATTACGAGAAATATGTCCATAGATATAGCACTTGAATCACTCTATATTGAGATTGAATGACGAAGCGACTGACATGTAACTTCTGCTGGCATAATTATTTTTGAAATTTTCGCTTTGATCTTGCAAGCTTGCTTCTGGGGTTTTGATAATGTTCTTGATAATTAACCCTGTTATACATATTGTAGTCCCTAGCCATATGCCCAAAGTTAGAACATGAGAATAAAAAACCATTAAACATGCTAGGGCACCTACATGAAATGAATGGTCTAGAAGGTCTTCTAAGAACGTTCTTCCTTCGAGGGGGTGTAGCCCTTTGGTGATCCTTGACTACTTCAACATTTCTTCCTAGAGCTGCAACATTTAAAACTTTCTTATTCCCTTTATTTGACATTTCTTCTTTTCTCTACGGTGTCTTAGGGATTTCCTCTCATTTAGATGACGATTCTTCAACATAACCAATACCTGTTTTGATACATGGATATCTCTGGCAACTGAAAATATCATACAACATTTGTGTGCTCTTCATTCTTTTGTTTAGCCTATCAAATTACACTCGTAAGGATACATTTTCCTCTTCTCATTTCATGCAATCTTCTTCTTTCTTCTAAGTCTGACACTTATTTTATTCTTTGATTCTCTTGGTCTCGTCAAGTTGGATCTTTAGGCAAGTGCTTTCTTCTTTCAATTGGTGACAAAGGTCTTCTTTAACCTTAGACTTTTCTTTGAGATGACTCGTTAGATGAGCAATTTATTGCTCCTTTTTATTGATGATATGATCCTTCTTATCAGCATCCTGCATTTGTTCCCTAAGCCTATTAATATTTTATATAGCTACATTGAGTTCATGTTGCTTTTGACCAACTTTTTCCTTGGGCCTACAATTTTCTTCTGCTATGTTCTTCAACTCTTTCAAAGCATTGATTAATACATTTTCCATGTTTACCTCCTTTTTTTCGTCTTCTTCATCATTGTCAGACTCTTCCATATGATAATTTTCTTGTCTTGAAGCATGATCAACGCCATCTTTGGCTTGAAGTTGAGATTGATTGAACCGAGTGTTTCCTATTATTCATTTTCTGAACATTAATGACTAACTCTTCATCTTCTGAAAAATAAGCATTCATTAAAAATAAGCATGATGGTGATTTGAGCATGGAGCTACATCCAGTAGGATGTGTATTAACAAGAAGAGTTTGTTAGTGCTCAATCTTGAGAGGAGAAGATAAAGGTTAAAGATTGTTTGTGTAAAGTCGTCACTGCCACCATGAGTGGAGAGGCTTGGTGGAGAGGCTCTGTAGAAGGTCATTGGTTTGATTGGAGTACAATAGAAGGTCATTGGTTTGATTGGAGTACAATGAAGTGGGATAATGTTGGATAGTGATCTTTTTGATAATGTATTTTTAAAGAGTCCATTTGGAAACATTTTTGGGCCTGGTAATATTTTTTATTTAGGTAGTATTTTTAAGTCACAAGAATTATTAGATCAATAAAATGATTTTATTGATGACCATACATATCCAAAGCTGGAGTCCATTCCATATGAGAGCAAAAATTACTTGTCCATGAACCCAATTGGTAGTAATGTGATTGGATCTGCTTCTAATATTTCTATGACAGTGGAGGATACTACCATGGATGATGTTCTGAGGCTGCTCATGTTCGAAGATGAGTGCATTTTGGTGGCTCCTCATGGAAAGTGCGGAGAGCATGAATTGGATTACCTAGTTCGCGACCTTGCCTTGCATCCCAATCTGGAAGAGGTTGCTAATGTTAAGTACATAAGCAAAGAGCAGTTGAAGGAGCTCATAAGGAAAGCGAGAAAGGTAAAGATGAAACTGCACTAGCAAATGAACAAGCATGGACCCTTTAGGAAGAAGGCAAAAATGAAATGTTTTGTTGTAAGCCTAGCTGAGACTTAGACTAGCAGGCAAGTTAAAATTTTAGGTTGCTGTGATTAAGGGGAGGTGTTAGAACATTAATGACGATGGTTCCACCCACTGTTCCCACGTCAACATGTTTAATGTGAGTTGGCAAGAGTGGGTAAGATATCAATTCAAGTCGGTGGAGATCATTATTGATTCTCCAATATATGTATCTATACATAATGATATTTAGTAATGAAATAACAATCTCTTTCATAGAGTCTTCAAGTTTCTGTCCATTAAACATTGAACAAGGAAACAACTCATGTGAAGAAGCCATGCATAAACAACACTTTTATTTTCAGCGTGGAATCATGGATAATTACAAAGTAACTATCACGTGTCATGTGCCAAGGATAGGGTTACGGTTAATCACAAACTATTTAATTTATTACAGAAGTTGATAACACATTATGTTGTCAAATCCTTCGTGAGATCTAAGAGAGTTAGAATGACTCTACCTCTGGAACATAGACTTAAACAACAACAAAGAAACAAACAACAGGATATGAGGACTGAAGTTTTCCTACAAGTTGACAATATGGAAGCTTGCAATATCAAGAATTTGTCTGTGAGAGAACAAAGTGATAACGATGCAGAAAAGTTCCAATATATGAGGTTGCTTTAGCAATATAGCAAGGGCATGTTGTAAGTTACACAATAGTATGTCCTTTTCATCATCTCCATTTCCATCTTGACAATGAGATATAAGGTGGAAAATGTGTACTATTCCTTGCAAGGAGAGGACAAGCTCAAAGATGGAGAACTTTAGATTTTTTTTCTCTCTACATTTTATGGGAGGGTGGAAGCATTGGGCTTTGTCTAAGTAGACTATAATTTTTTCTGGATGGCAAATTTAGGTGTTGTTTATATTTGAGACTTTTTGAGTTTCTGCCAGATTTGTGGCTGGAAACCAGTGAAATGTTTTGTAGTGAAATCTTGATTTGTGATGTTTAAACTAGCTTTTTAACTGCATATATGGATTCAACACCCTCAAAAACCCTTGGAGCACTTCGATTGTGAAGAGTTCACCCACCAAACATGTGATCTCAATGAATGACTGCGAGATTCTAGACAAATTAGATCAAAAAATAAACTGGAAAGCTTTTTAAAAAGTCTCACTTATAGATAAATTCATGAATTTATCCTGGAAATCCAACGAAAAATCTTCAATAAATCTCACTTTCAAAGTGTTTAAATTATTTTTTGATAGCACCATCAATAACCCTTGGGGCATCCAAAATTCTGAAGCCCAGATTTTCAAAAATTTCCCCGTGAAGTGGCCTGCTTAGACTACCCAAAAACATTGTGATCCTCAACTATTTACCTATTGTATTTATATGTACTATGTACATAATTTTTTAGACCATTCTTAATATATAGTTGAATTCATTTTCCAATTTGTGATTCCAATAGTGCTATCAAAGTAGTGATTCATCCGCTTTGTTGATTAAGTTGAGCCCCTAATTTTGTGGCCTTCCAGAGTTGAGCCACTAATTTTGTGAGCTTCTTGAACACTCCTTTCTCAAACTCTGGTTTTGAAACCTTGGAGTGAAGATTCTAGTAAAAAACGAAGGAGGAAGATGGACTTCCATTAGACCGAGTGAGTCCTGGAGCCATGGACAAGCAACAAAGCATTCTTAGGTGTGGTCAATGAAGCCACTGGAGCATAGAGGTGGAGCGTAGTGGAGTTGTTGGAACACAGAAGAATCAGAAAACTTGAACTCACAACAATTATGCCATTGACCAGACTAGTATCAAAGCAGATGAAGTAAAAAAGACAAATATATACAAAAGGTATGCCAATTTGTATTTATGGATGTGCATGATGATAACAATAGAGTGAAAGCAGGTTAGTTGGCCTGTAACTTCGACATTGCTATTTTTTATGTTATGGATGCCTCCCCTTGGTTTGGGGCTTGATGTGTTGACTTGATCTTGACCCTTCATAATGATTGTGTGGTATTGAATGTTGTTTGATTTTTTAGTTACCAATAAAGTAGTTGTGTTTTTGGGCTGCTTTCAGGCAGTTCTCATAGGGAGGTTTTCAATATTTTGACGCTTAAGTTTTTATATATATATATATATATATAGATAGTGCCTATCTTTTTCCGAGAAGACTTTATTGGCTGCAGCTTTTGCTGTAAGATGTCTATAGGATATGTCTTAGTATTTTTTGGTAACCAGAGCATTTTTTGTTCAAAATTAAATGGTTCTTTTCATGTCTTTGACATTGAGGCTACATGACAACACAAAGAAGATCCAGTGTGACACATGGTTTTCTTGGTATTTTCCTTCTGTTCTGCTACGAGATCTATATGGGTTCTTTCCTATCTAACATTTGTCTAACCTTGTCTATCTCCTAATCATCTTCCATCTCGAAAACAAATACGTACTCCAAGTGCTGAAACGCAGTTCAATGAGGGCGATCTATTGTCCCGAGATCAACGCAAAAGCCTGTTGCATTGTTCTCACCTTGAAGAACTCCCGAAATCTAACATTTCTTCTTTGACTGTTCAAAACTGCCGGTGATTTCTGGAAGCCCATACAATTAGCGCTTAGAGATTCTTTGGATGAAAAAACATGAAATATTAATATAGCAAAAGAAGCCATTACTCAAAAGTCGGTGCAATACTGTTGCAAGGGCGATCTAATATCGCAAGGGTGAATTGCTGGGCAATCTACATTGTTATTTCCATCAATTCCACAACTGATATTACTCTCAACTCCGATCTATGGTTGCGAGGGCGATCTACTGTACTGCCGCAAGGGTTATCCTTTTTAGGGTTATTTTTCCCATCTATCTCTCACCGTGAGGACGATCTACTGGTTTGGGCGATCTACTGTCACGAGATCTATGAGAGGAAGCGTTGTTGCCGAGTGATCTACAGCTAGATCCAAGGCTTTGTCTTCAGTTCTTACTGCTTGAGCATGATGGTGATTTGAACCATTGCGAGTGTGACGATCTTCGGCGAAGTCTTCCACCCTTGGATGCTTGGCATCGATATTATTATTGGCACTGTTAACGAGTCTTACCATGATATCTTGAGCTCTTTGCTTGGAGATCTGGACTTCATTAAATGACAGAGGGACAACATTGTAAGAAACACTTTAACTCTGATTCCAGATGGCTCCCAGCTTCGCGAAGATAGTTGTTGGCTAAGCTCTGTCCACCTTTGGGGAGCAAGATCCTGCCCATATCGTCAGTGAAGCCCCAACTTCCACTATCCATGTGGTCCAAACCTCACTCGATGAGGCTTTGAAGTTTTCTGAAAGTGCCCTAATCTGTTAGTTCAATGGTTTTTGGCTGCGACTGACACCTCTGCATAGTTGGATCTTGGAGGTATGGAAGCGTGTCATTTCTGATGAAATTAATATCTAGCCCTGTGCTAGGGGTTTCTTTATACTGGATTTTGAAAACCCTGAAAGTAGACAATGTATTCTAGATTCTGGCCCTTGGTTTTGGGAAAACTCAAGCCTATTCATGAAGCCATGGAACCCATCATTCGATCCCTCAACAATAGTGATAACCTCAGCACCAGTTTGGGCGAGATTGCCAAACCTACTCTTGCATCTCTAAAATTTCTCCTCGCTAAAATCCATTGCAAATGCAATTGGGAAATTTTACTGCAGGTGCCCAAAAACATAGGAATATGCCAGAACCACCTATGCACGCATTTGTGTGGAAATGGACTTTAGCGCTGAATTCCCAACTGAAATAAACCTAACAAGTAAAGACTATGTGTGGAACCAGAAACTTGATTATGAAAGTGTCGTTTTCAGATGTCGATCCTGCTTTGAGACAGGCCATCTAGCCAAAAATTGCCCAAAATCCTCCCAGAAAAATTATGCTAGAAAGAATCAACACAAATCTACATGGTGGGAAGGACCACAAAAATAACATTACACTGTCATCAAGGAAGAACACTCTCCAGAAAATGCAGAAAATCGGGCAAGAAAGAAACAACTCTCAGGACAAGCACGGGGAAAGCCCTGCTCAACAACAAAAAAGTGAACTCGACAACCCCTTAAGCATCAACAATTATGAGGATTCGAATACCGCACAAATAAATCTTCATTTAACAACAAAGATCTCCCAGACCAAACTTCTTCTCCGACTATCTTCAAAACGATGAACACAACAGATCGCAAAGCTAAGACACCAATGTCCCAAGAACTAGAAGAGATGAAGGAGATGCAAGATAAAGGAAGCTGGAAGACCGTAGAGAAAAAAAGAAAGCTATAACACCAATCTCGCCAAGAATGAGGAGAAGCCAAACAATTAAGAACTAAGAAAATTATAGGTCTGATAGACCAATTTGGTCTCAGTGGACATTAAGCACCATCATCATCATCATAAAAAAGAATCAACCATTCATTAATAGTTTGTTATAACATTAAGGTGTTTTGTGTTGTGGAAGACAACAATGTTTGAATTTATGCTTAGCAATAAAATTGTGGAGTTTAGGAAGGCACAGAGAAGTGTTTAATTGTTAAAGGCAGAGCGTGTGAATGAATGTGTTGTGACTAAGTTGAGTTTGGATTTGATATTTCCAAGGCGGGTCTACAATTTGAAATGCCAAAAGAAATCATATTTTTTGATAGCTTGAAAATTGTTGATGCCGATATCATAGTTTCTTCACCTATTTTACGTTACTTTCTTGGGCAATGAAATCAAAAAGTTTCTATGTTGAATAGATTGTATTGTGTGAGTATGGTTGTTGTAGTGGGTGTTTGTATAAATCGTGTTCCAATTGAATTTATGGTTGAGAGCTCTCAATGATAAATATCTATTTGAAAGATTGTGGAATGTTAGAACATTGTAATTTGGATACCATGGCATTGTAATTTGGAGAGAACAAAGATCTACAAGGCCAGTCATATATCATATGCTGTGAACTTTTTCTCTGCTCAACACAAGTACTCTAATATACTTTACTTCTATTTTGTAGTAGTTTCTTACTTCATCATGTATTCGATTTATTTGGTGTCTGCAAAATATGCTTTCAATGGCATGTTTTTAGATTCGGTGCAAGCCGAAATTTTGTAAGAAGTGGTTTATGAGGAAGCAAGTATTGTTGGTGCCTTTGTGTATGTACTTGAAGACCTGCCTTTCCTCTTTTCTTATTTAAATATTGTATCGACTATTATTCATCATTTACTTGATTTTGCATTATAAGTGGGTGCATTTTTGGTTGAACCCAATGCACTTAATTTTATGATTGCAAAATGGCCAACCTTGAGGGATTATTAGAGTTGTTGAATACTCTAATATCCATTGTTCATAACACATTCATAATTAGCAAGGACACTCTTTAACATACGAACCTGTTTACAAAATGTTCAAGACAAAATTGAGTTTTTGGAGCTTGAGTCAAAGTTACAATGAGATGAACTTTAGTAGAAGCATTGTGATTCTGAATTGGTTTTTGCTCAGAAAAAGTACCAATTTGAGTTTGACTTCCATCAGAAATCAAAGTTTGATGAGAATAATGAAGCTATTTCAGGAGCAAATTTTCATATAGATTTGAAAGTTCAACCTACACATCCTAAGACTTTCATCAGACCTTGGGAAGAAGTTGTGAACAACAAGAAAAAAAATCCATCTCGGATATGACAAGGATGTGTCATTTTATATTCCAGATTATTTTAAGCCCATCAATTTTTGTAGTGTTGGATTTCTTCAAGATTATCCATCTTCATTTTCACATGTTCCACAACATTAAGAAATTGTTAGATGCCATCATTGTGATTGAGTTGAACATATGAAAGACCAATTTTTTGATCTTCACCCTTGTGAACATTGTGGTAAGCACAATCATCATTCAGATGTTCTAGAAACAAAATCCTTGCAAGAAAGAAGATTCATTTTGCATCGAATGCTTCATGAAAATAGTCGTCAATAACCAAGAAGATATACCGATCATATCACAAAATTTGTTCATGAGTTTTGAATAGTCTTGCAGTGAATATTTCTTCATCTTCTCACCTTGTATCTGGGAGGGGGGAATCAATCGTCAACTACTTTCTTCGAAGATTCATCAAGTGAGTCTGAGTTGACAACTACTTTTTATCAAGTGAACCTGAGTTACAACTAGAACTTGGGCCCGATTCAGAGTTGTTGCAAGAGACAACCATGTTCTATGAGCGTGTTTTCTTTTTATTTATTTTTTTGTGGCATGTTTTAAACCACCATCTCGAGAAGACTTTTATTTTTGCCACATTAGTTTGTGGTCATCTTAAAACCGACATCAGTTTTTTGTTAGTGAGCACTTCCACTAGTAGAAGAGTTCAACTTCTAGCTAGATTAGAAATTGTTCAAGGAAATTCTTTGATAGTTCCAAAGTTGGTGGCCAACCTAAAAACACCACTAGCCAAGACCTCGAGTTCTCCCATCTTTCAGTTTGTTTGTGGTTTTCTCCTAAAAACCACCATTTTAGAGAGCACATTCAACTATTGGATTTCATGCATTTTTTCATTTTAGTTCTCTTCTTGGACTTATATACACCCCTTCGGATTAAGGGGGGAATAATAACCACCTAATTTGTCAGGGTTCTAGTGGACAATTATTGCTAGTCCAAGAAACCTAGGAAACTGAATCAAGGATTTAACTATTGTATTTATTTGTACTATGTACATCATTCCTTATACCATTATTAATATATAGTTGAATTCATTTTCCAATTTGTGATTCCAAAAGTAAGTTAGAATCAAGTTCAACAACTACAAAGCTTTCTTGGCATACTAAGCTCATGGTAAAATATGAGGAATTCAGTTCATAATTTGTTATAGTTCGACTAATCTCCATGGAAATTATGTTCTGTATGTAACTTTGACATATATTTTTCATTGGGTTCTCTTCAATACATTTTTATATTTCTATCTACTGAAGACAATCCTTTTGGCTTCAACAAATTAGCATGCTAATAAATAAGTGAAGCAAGAGAGTGAATACAGTGTGACTAAACACAATAAACATGTGGACAGGACCTACCCACATTGATTATTGCCATCCCACATCAACAACCAAAGAATTACATCTATAGAGAGTAAAACATGGGTTCAATGCTACACATTTGGTCTTGCATCGGAAAATGGAAATCCAGTCTGAACATTTATAACACCTAATAACACCCCTCACCTTAGTTTAACTCAATTTATCTAAATATATATTTGGGATCTAGGCTGAAAGGGATTAATTTTGTCGAAATACAAACTTCTTTTTATAATGCAAAATTTGATGAACGATTTGCACTTTAATGGATTTGATCCTTAAATCTAGAATTAAGATGAATCTACTTATGAACCACATTGTGATATTTTTAAATGATTTACATCATTATGAATGTAAATAATAAGAAGGTAAAAATGTTTGGTTATAAAAATATTGAATATTAAAAAAATGAAATAATTAACATATTGAATAACAACATATTTCAATCTATATTTTTTTTAGTTTTTAACATAGTTTGTGGAGGATAAAAATTATGTTTATATATATGTTTGAGATGAACATGATCCTTTAAAATTAATTTAATTTCTTTAGTTCGTTGAGAATATAGAAAGCAATATTCAAAAGTATATTTCTTCAAGAATTACCAAAAATTGGTTGAATAAAAATAAAGAAGCAATGTTCAATAAATAAAATTGTGCATTGAATTCAATGCATGTACACATAAATCAATATATTGATCTCAATGTACATATCAATTTAATATACATATTTATAATCATTGATTTTAGTAAAAAATGTCAATTTTGTATTCAATGTCAAATGTTATTTCTATTTTAAATATTTAATGTGTTGATTTCAAGTTTCTAAATGCATATATCTAGAAATGATGAAAAACGTACATTGAAATCAATGTATTGACGATAGTATACATGTCAATTTCTATTCAATATTAAATTTTATTTATTTCAATTATTTTCAAATATTAATGCATTGATTTTGATATACATGTTTATTTTAGTTGCATTGATTTAGAAATGATGAAAAATGTACATTGAAATCAATGCATTGATTATAGTATACATGTTAATTTCTATTCAATATTAAATTTTATTTATTTAAATTATTTTCAAATATTAATGTATTGATTTTGATATACATGTTTATTTTAGTTGCATTGATTTAGAAATGATGACAAATGTATATTGAAATAAATACTCTATATTAAAACCAAGTATTTTTAGAATCACAAATATTTGTTGACTTGCATATTTATGTCTAGACACAAATGATATTTTCATATATTAATAAGTTAATTGGTATTCATAGCTTTTGATAAGATTGTGACCGCAAATAGTGTCCATCTTCTTTTCACTCTCTATTTATATTTATTGTAGTATTGTTAATTTGTACAACCCAATAATTCATATTAATAGATTATGTTAAAAAAATAATAACCTTTTATGATTCTAATTTCATTTATTAAATTTTTGACATCACATTATTTACATAAACATATAATAATTTTTTTTATATATAATACTCTATCCATGCATAAATTAATACATTAATTTTAATATACATATCTATTTCTATGTCAATCCCTATATATAATCAAATTAATACATTAATTTTAGTATACATATCTATTTCTATGTCAATCCCTATATACTTCTACTTAGGCTTAATATTATGCTCTATTTCTTATTCGTTTTAATCATTATTGGGTATGGGGTGCAATAGTAATATTTTATATCCCTTGCTCTTGTACTCTTATCATTAGAATTTAATTATGCTTCTAACGGTTTTAGATTAGTAACGTATTTAAACAAATTTGAAGTTGCTAAATAAGTTCTTAGCTAGTGGCTCGAGAGTTAAGTGTTTTTTTTTTTAACCTAAACGAGTATTTTTGTATTTTGTTCGTGGCAAATACTCAAGAGTTAAATTTATTTATTTTAACCGGAATGAATATTATTTTTATTAAATGGGCGCTTGTTCGCGACAAATATTACCAGATTGCTCAAGAACATTGGGGACGTTAGTCTATATCTAATTACCCTCACCCAGATTACATATTAAAAAAATAAAATAAAAACATCCCAATGCTCTTATTTGTGGAGAAAAAATGAGAACAAAAAACACAAAAATTTATAACCAAACATTGCAGAGGTGATTTATCTGAAGGGTCTGTCGACAGATTGAGGTCGATTTAGCTGAATGCACTGTAGCTTGAGATCCGAGATGATGTTGTGAAAAAAAACTCGAATATATCAACATCCATCACATCATAATGCATCATAATTGCTTCATCAAACTACAACTTATTTCAGGGGTGTTAGGGTTTCAAACCCAATTATAATGCATCATAATTACTTCATCAAACGACAACTTATTTCAGGGGTGTTAGCGTTTCAAACCCAAGTGAAAAAGTCAATAATAAACACTCCCAACTACCCGGATAAGTCCCGGTAATCTACAGAACGCTTATTGACATACCCAGTGAAAAGGGACCGCTCTCAATTGAGTCGCACTAACAATATAGACATACTCCAGTGAAGAGGGACAATGCATGAACCAACACTAATCCAGATTTATTCTCAATGCATCCATAGAGTTGCGCATGAGCTATCAATTCCACATCATGAGAATCAAATGAAAAAGATATATAGAATCAAATGAAATGTTTTCACATCATGAAAATCAAATGAAAAAGATATATAGAATCAAATGAAATGTTTTTAAATAGAATCAAATATATTTAAAGATATATAAAATGAAATGAAATATTTTTTTTTTAGGGGAGGGCAAACCTTTTTAAAGAAGCTGTGTATGTTTAAATTTAGACCTGTACATAGTACATTATATGCTGCAGAGCAGCCGCTGCAGGATTCGATTCGGTCGGGGGGGCGTGAAAACCGATCGCCCCGACTGTCCCAGCGTACACTCATGATGTAAACACTAGGAGATGGAGAAAAAGTTTATAATTGAAAACTAAACAATGGACATGAGAGAATGATATAGTGCAGTGACAAATAGAACACACTAGGAATATGTATCTTTCTTTCCTATTTTCAATGGAGTCTTCTACCTAGGTGGAGTAATTGCCTTGATGACCAAAAGTAGTCGGAATTTGGGTAAAAAAATTTCAAAAAAAATTGTAGGGGTAGTGTTTGAATGTTTTTGATGGTGGAAATGGATTCAGCATCATCAAAAACGTCGAGGACACCAAAAATTTTGAAGTTTAACAACTATAACTTGGATTTATAAAACTTCTTGCCAGATTTTCTCTAAATATGACTAGAATTTCCATAACTTTCTGGGCAATTCCTCCAACTAGTTAGACTATGACATTTTCAATAGTGGAAAGAAATAAATCAACCTTGCTTAAGTTTAAATTCGAAATATTTGAATTTCTTATATTTTTAATATTTTAGTTTTGGTCACCCGGATGCGGGTGGCATTAACAGTTATCAATGACAAACTGCACAATTCAAACATCTGGCCTGACGGATGGCAGGCGGATGATCCGTAGGATACACGTCGTAGGATGACGAATTAAGTTCAAGGCAGATGAAATTAATATCGAGCAGTCTCGAATATGGTTTGGCATTAATGCGAGCATGGCTGCACAGCGAACAAGTTGGCTTATTGGCATGGATCCGCACAATGCCCTTGTCTCAGCCGCTGGTTCTTTTTATTATGAAGCAGAGCCGCTTCAGCACCTCTGCTTGGTCTTTCGAGTCTGGCTGTTAGCTTAGATTTGGAAGCTCCCTGTAACTTTCCGCGCTCCTACTGTTCCTGGCCTGCTTTGCCTCAGTTGCTCTCACGACACATTTGCCTCTCTGACTATGCCTCGCAGCCGAGGAATCCCACGTCAAGGTAGCCACATAGGGAACAGAGGTCACCCTTCTCGCCCTGCTCCACAGAATGTTGCCCCTATCGCCTCAGCTCTCCCTTCTTCTCCGCCTCTGGATCAAGCTAGCCCTATCCCGAACAATTCACTCCAGACCTCCAGGTTTACTTTTCAAAGTCGGCTCAACAGGCTTGTTTTGACAGCAAGTATTACCATAATTGTCTCGGAGGAGGAGAGCAACCAGCTCAGCTCGACTCCAACTATCTCCACCCACTCTCAGGAAGATAGTGTTCTTCAAGGGGACTTGACAGGGATGGTGTTCCATGCAGATCACATGCAAGAGGATGCCCCTGTTTCGGAAGCGCCTCAGCAGCCAATGGATCCGACTTAGAGTGATATTCTGGCCTATGGGTCGTCTCAAAGGGCAGTTGGTATTTTAAATTCAGGTAACTACTCCTGATGGAGGCGCACCGACATATGATGAAGACGGTTTCGTGACCTGGGTAGCTTCTACCAGCCAAGTGAACGAGGACAAGCCAGCTTCACCAAAACATGCAGATTAATCATGTCTCTTCTCTGCTAGGTGGCCTTCTAGCCTACATGCTATGCAATTTTGATTTTATGTCTTTGATTCTGAAGTTAGATGTCTATGTCTGGTTCATTCTCACGCAACAGGCAGTGGCAACAGCCAATATAGGTTCTACTTTTTGTTATAAATATGGCTATGCTAGTTTCTTTTCTGCTTTTTTGGTCAATGAAGGGCATGACGATCTCAGTCCTGGTAAAATATTTCAGTTTGTCAGAGCCCAAAGTCAAAATTTTGAAGTCTATACTGTAAATTTGGTTGAAGGCGTGAATTGTAATGTCCCTGAGTTTCTGGTTGAGGAATGGCCTTGGCCTCCGCTGAGGTCTTGACCTCATTGTATATATTTTTACACCTTTTTTAATAGAATTAGTATTCACGAATAAAAAAAATATTTTAGTTTTGGTCACCGGACTTGATTCTTTTGAAATTAAAGCATCTAAGCATTCATAATTTTGAATTTATTTTTTTATAATTTATATTAAAAAGTTATAAAATGTAGGTATGATGGTCCTTTTTATTATTAAATTAAAAATATTGATAAAATATATTATATATTAATAATAAGATAAGTTCTGTTATTATAAAATATGGTGTAGTCTCACAAAACAATTTCAAAAAAGAATGCGATCTTTTGTTGTTTAAAATGTATTTTAAAATGTATAAATAGATTCAACACCCTTAAAAATCCTCGAGCACCGGAATTCTACAAATTAAACAACTTAAAATCAAATTAAAATCTCTCCTAGAATTTGGTTAAAATTAACGAGAAAAAATGGCGTGAAAAAAACTATTTTGTCTATAAATTAGAATAGTACTAGTACGCCTTAAAATAGTTATTAAATATTTTTATACTAATACTTTTAATTATATTTATATAATATTTTATAGAAATTAATATTTTATATTTAATTTATTTTTAATATGTTTTATAATTATTTATTAATTTTTAAACTATTTTAAACGCGTAGTCTAAGGAGGCGGAGGAGTTGCCCAGAAAGTTATGGAAATTCTAGTCATATTTAGAGAAAATCCAGCAAGGATTTTTGTAAATCCAAGTTATAGTTGTTAAACTTCAAAATTTTAGGTGTACTAGATGTTTTTGATGGTGCTGAATCTATTTCCACGATCAAAAACGCCTTTACAAAAATTTTAAATTTATTTTTTTCCCGGGCCACTTTTAGCGGTCCGGGCATAGATAAATTTTTGGATTTTTGGACTGGGAGGTGCTCTATAGCCTAGTATATGGGAGATGTAGAAAGAATGTGTATCAATATTTTCTAAATATTGAGATTATATATAGAGAGAGTAAAATTAGCCTAGTATATGGGAGTTGTAGAAAGAATGTATATCAATGTTTTCTAAATGTTGGAAATCTCTCTCTCTATATATATATAAATAAATAAAGATTGAGTGTCCGCTTCATATGTTCTAATTATTATTCAAATTAAAAAACATATAAATGTAAAATGAGTTAGTGAAATAAGAATAAGAACAAAAATAAACGTTATTATTTTAATTTGATCATTGTCATTATATTATTACACATACTATACTTTATTTATTTCGAAGATGTTTGGGTGGTTTGGGTAAATTTGGCTAGATCAAGTTACCAGTGGTTTTGGAGATCCAAAGTTACGAGTGATTTTGGAGATCCAGGTTTATGAGAAACCATGGTCCCATAATATTCATGTGGAATATAACGCATTTTAAGGTGAAAAAATTTGTGATATTTGTACAAATTTGTGATCATAGAGTGAAAACTCACCAAAAAATTTGAAAAAAAAAAAAAGTAAAAGAGAATGGATTTAAAGTAGTTACTTATTTTGTTATTGCATTTTTAGTATTTGATTGTTTTGAATTTGTACAAATTACTAATCAATATATTGCCAAGTCCAACTTTGAAGTTCCAAGTTGGGATTAGATTGTGTTATTTTCTCACATAAGAGTGTCAATGGTTTTTAATTGCTAGGTCAAGGCTCTTAATAATTTCAGGATTGAGAGGATGAATGGCAATGCTAATATAAAATTGGATTAGGATATTAAATTTTTAGTGAAGTGATTCTTGGTTTTACCATTTAACCTCTAGAGACATCTTGGTTTTACCATTAGACATATCTTAACCATCTTTAGGGTTGGATGAATTTTGATTAAGAAATAATTGAATTCTTCTTAGGAATATTTGCAGTTTTAGGTAATATATATATGTTTTGAAATATGGAATATAATAGAATTTGAATAGTTCAAATTTTAATTAAAAATATTAAAATGAAACATTTGTAATAACAAATTTGACTAATAGAATGTGCAACAAGTTTTTTTTATTTTTTCTCTCCAATTACAACATGTCAGTTCAATTTCAACATAAGCATGCCTAGCACAATTTTTATCAAAAATATTGAATTTGTATGCCTTTAGTGTAGTGGTTTGGATAGGCAAATAATTTATATTTGTAGAATTTGAGTAATTCAAATTTAGATAAGAAAATATGAAAATGAAACATTTTTAATAAGAAATTAGTCTAATAGAATGCATGGTAATTTTTTTAACCAACCTAGAAGAATAATTCAAATTTTAATAAAAAAACATTACAATGAAACATTTGTACTGATAAATTTGGCTAGTAAAATGTGTGATAAGTTTTTTTGACTTTTCTCTCTAATCACAATGGTGTTGACCTGACACATTTTTTTATTGAAATTATTATATTTGTATAGCTTTGGTGTGGTGGTTTGGATAGACAAACATTTTACGTTTAAATTTTCATTAATGATTGTGATGTAAAATTTGAATAATTCAAATTTTAATTAAAAAAATTAAAATGATATTTGTTATAATAAATGTTGTTGATAGAATGTGTATTAAGCTTTTCTAACTTTTCCTTCCAATAATAATAGTTTCATCTAGTTTCAACGTGAACATCCCTTTCATCAAAATTATTGAATTTATATGGTTTTGGTGTAATGGTTTGGATGGACAAACCATATAAAAACTTAATAGTTAGCCTATCATATTACAAAATAAAGTAATTTTTTTTAAAGCTATATATATATATGATCATTTTAATAAAATTAAGAATATGAATATGTATGTGTATGGAAAATTTATATAAATATAAACTAGTTTAGCTATAAATTAAATTGATGATAAATATTAATAGGAATCAATCCATATTAAAAATACAAAACGCACACATATATATAAACCATCCTAGATTCATCTTAACCTAGTATTTACCAAGTATTGAAAGGGATCAAATATCTTGAGATGTTGGAGTGAAAAGAGATTTGATTTCTCTGGGTGCTTGATAAATCTGAAGTTAAGATGGATCTAGGTTGGTTTTATAGATCAACAGTTTGGGTGCACTTCATTTATGGTATATATGTGTGTGTGTGTGTGTGTGTGTGTTAAAGATAATTATGTTGGCTAAAATCCTATTAGGTGATATGTTGATTAAAATCATGAAATGTAAATATTCAAAACTCATTAATCATATTTAACCAAGGATCTCGTCATATGAAGATAGACCAAATAAGTAGAATTTTTTCTTTAATCTAGAAACCATAATGGTCATACCTAGCAGACAAAACTTAAAATATATTTAAAAAAAGATAGAATGAGATGTAATACCTACTTCTTATAATTAATATAAATGTTGATATTTTACATGGATTTGATTTAAGATATGTAATTCCTTTTGTGCTTTACAATTAATGCAAATCCTATTTTTTATAAATGGTGTCATACTAGAGGAGCTTCAAACCTCTATATGTTAAATGGGTATAACATTTCCATTTCTAAATTATAACTCTTCGGTGAATTTTGTAGACATTTTATTTTTATTGGATTATCATTATGTATCTAAGGGAGTAGCATTCTATAGAAATACTTTCTTATAATACAAAACTAAGAATAAATACTTGAAGTGAGAAAAAACGACAATTACAGTGACATAGCCAAATATTTTACCATGCAATGAGAGTTGTTGATGTTATATGTACATTTAATTTACTATCTTAATTCTTTGGTATTTTATTTATTTATATAATTGTTTTTATTTTTGTTGTCACCAACAATTTTTTTTAGTACATATATAATTTTTATTTTAAAAGGACACATCACAACACCAAGTTGAGCATGAAAGGAATTGCATATCTCCCTCATACTAGGATATAAAATGCGTCTCTTAGTGCAATATAATTTTTTTGATTGTATATATGTTGATAATATTAAGTTCACCCTCTATACACATTTAGAATAGCCTTAAAAGGTCAAATATAGTAAGATTAATGTGGTTCTAAACATATTTGTTGGGGGAGTTTAAATATGGACTCATTTGTTCTTTTGAAGCATCTAATATCTCTTGCATTCCTCGTTCTCATAATGTTAATGCGGAAATTAGATTTTATTTATATGTATTGGCTTCATGGTTGAATTAATTTTCAGATCATTTGTGCTAAGATAATATCACAAACTAGAGGGTATTCAATGATAATTCGTAGATAGTGGATTTCCTCAGGAACAAAGAGATGTTGAAGGAAGTTGTTATTGATTATGAAGATCATGAAAAATCTATCGAGGGATACAAGAGAGAAAAAAAAGCAACATGAGAAAAAAAAACAATATTCCCAAAGGTGTATTTACTCCCAAAAATTTGTTTGACATACAAACTAAAATAATATTTGAATCAAAATGTCAAGGCAAGTGTTCTAATATGATGTATGAATTGGTGAATAAATCAAAAGTTCAACAATTTAGGGATTGGTTGCTCAAAAGTTGAAAACCATACTTTTATATAGTTGTTCTCCAAGTATAAAGACATCTTTTCATGGACCTATAGAAACATGAAGATATATGATACTTGAATTATTCAACATGTAATTCTGATCAAAGAAGGAGTCAAGTCTTTTCAATAGAAACTGTGAAAAATCCGCCCAAATTTAGAGACCCTGATATAAAAGGAACTCAGGAAATTATTCATCCTAGAGTCACTTGAACAATTAGCAGTCCACTTGGGTCTCAAGTATGGTACCATTAAGGAAGAAGTCTAGTGACATCAAACTTTATGTGGACTTTAGGAATATTAATCGAGCTTATGATAAGGAAAACTATCATGTTCCTCCTATGGAGAAAATACTTCAACTCATCCATGGACCAAAATTGTTCTTTATCCTTGATGGGTTCTTAGGCTGCAATTAGGTTCTTGTAGCTGAATCTAACTAATTAAAAACCATTTTCTACAAAAAATTGGGAATCTTTGCCTACCCTTATTTCAAGCTCATAAATGGCGACAAAGATGGACATAACTTTCAAAGCATTGATTGGTCTCACTATGGTGGTCTCTTTTTACGATGTGACCATTTTATCCAATAAGAGATCAGGTCATCCACAACATCCAAAATAGATCTTTGAAAGATGCAAGAAATATGGAATTTCTCTAAATCCTAGGAAAAGTATCTTTATTGTTTTAGAAGTGAAACTTCTTAAGCATGTAATCTCCAAAGAAAGGGTATATATATGCCCATATAGAATCAAAACCATCACACAGATCCCACTACCTAGCAAGTAAGAATCCAATGTAGTATTATCTTAGAAATATCAATTTCATGAGAGGGTTTGTGGTGGATTTCATATAATTTTTTAAATCACTAAAGTAAAGGATGAAGAAAGATGTGTAGTTGAGGTGGATTGCACTAAACAAGGAAACTTTCAACAAATAAAGTCTACAATATTAGTAGCTATCTAATTGTACAACTCTTATTATGGTAAGAAGTTATTGTTATATATTGTCGCTTTAGACCATTCCATGCTAGGAGTGCTGACCCGGGAAGAAGAGCAATAGAATGAAAACTTGATTTCTTTTAGGAACACTAGTCTATAAGGGGAAAAAATAAAATCCAACCGTAAATGTGTAAGCTTATGATGTCTATAAAGGAATCAAATAGTTCATGCCCTACATATTGAATAACTACACTAAGATAATAGTTCCTCACACTGTTGTGAGGTCATTATTTGTTAAAAAATAAGTAAGATAACACATATATAATTGGATGATATCTCTCCAATAGTATGACCTTGAATCATACCTACCACTATCATTAGAGGTCTAAGGTTCAAGCAATAATACATGACATATTGAGACAAAGTCTAGGAAGGTTTGGTAGATCACGCTGGCTAGAATTCTCTGTATTCTTTGATAGAATTAAAAAATGAGAATGCATGAGATATTTTCCATAGCGCACCACACAACATAGGACCTCAAAAATTGGTGGCTCAACTTAGGGCTTACGTGATTGATTTGGATCTAGAATTAACAAATGGGACCACATGAGATATTGTCCATAACACACCACACAACACTGGACCCCAACAATCGATGGCTCAACTTAGGGCTTATGAGATCTCTTTAGATCTATATGAAATGATTTTTTCAATAAAACAACTATAAATGTGCCAAGTTATGTTTTTCAATAACCTCAAAATCAATTTGAGGAGGAAGATGTTGTGAGTCCACGACAAAGGTAATTATGTGTGTGTGTGTGTGTGTTGCATTCATCAAAGAAAATCATAAAGAAATTTCAATCTCATGCATTTATCATATCGAACACCGTGAAAAGAATTAAACTTTCTAATGTTTGAATCGAAGCACGAGTCTCACTATTTTTATTAATGAAATCATTGTATTGGAATTCTCATCTTAGGGTTGCATCAAAGAAATGCACAATTATTCATTCTTCATTATACTGCAGAGACTAATGTAAAAATATAGTGAAGCATAGATAGGCCATCAACTGCTTCAGGATAGTCACATTTTAGGGCACGAATTCAAGCGAAGAGCCTCCAAAAATAAAAGATTAAGCCCTAGAACTTGGTCTGTAGTTTGTATGCCAGTTGAATTCATTCAAATCATATTACAATTTGGGAAACCATAAATATGTTGGAGCTAGGGAAAACTTCATAACACTTGTATCATCATTGGTTCAAATGCCTTTGATCAGAGCTACAACCAAACATAAGACCTATCATAAAATGGAGAAATAATCCTAGAACCCTCAACAAATACCTTGACAAAAAAAAAATCAAATGAATTCCTTCAGATCTTCAATAGATATTGCATCACTCTATTTGATAGAAGAATATGGCCTTAGAATAGGCCTAAGCCATAGTGATTTTCTTAACCATCAAAAGTTTCAACATTCGCTGGGCCTTCTTTACCATCCTGGTTGCAGAACCTCATATAAATCATTGTTCAGATCAAAGAGTATGTTCCATGCCTTTTGAGGGAGAATGAGCCTTCTTTTATTGGGGTAAAAGAGATTTCTAGGAGCCGACATGAGCTAGGAGGACAATTTAATTTTGAAATTTAAATTTCCATTTGGAGCCATATTTTCCCTCCAATGTGGACCATATAATTGATTTTTGAATTAATAAAAATTATTACTTTTGACTGTGACCATTTAATGTAACCCCTTCATCAATATTTGATTTAACCTTATAATGAATGTCCTTTCTCTCCACATGATATGTGTCATAACCTTGGTCAATAATATGTTTCCACATCATCACCCCTTTTGGGGTTTTTGACCATAAGGTTGGGGCACGAACTTTAATTTTTCATATCTCTCAAACCATAAGGATTCTCGTGACATGCGTCATACCATTGGAATCGACATGATGAGAATATTCATATGACGATGATCCTATTACAAAACCCTAATTTTCCTGATCATTTTTTACTTCAAAGGTGAGGATTTTAGAGCTTTCTAGGGCTTCTTGATCATTGGAGCTTCAATTGATACAATCAAAATAAATATTAAGAGAATTCAAGAACCAATGTTGGCATCAATGACAACATCATTCAAAAATGTCCCCCTTTATCATTGATGGCAACACATACTCCCCTTACGATCATTGGTACCCATAAATTTATGCTTCTGACCTTCTTTCCTAATTTCTATCCCCCTTTGACATCAATGGAAAAGGGTTACTCCTCCTGATGAAATCACATCCTGTAATGATATTTATTTCTCCCTATCTATCAACTTGAAGGAGATCATGATCATTGTGGACATTTCTTCATTTAACTTCTCTTTTTCCCCCTAACCAATTATCTTCCTTTGATGGTTCCTGCAATAGATATTACTCTCTCTAATTGTTTCTCTCCCCCTATCACACTATGATCCTCATGACTTGACACATCCTTTTTTGCAATCTTGCCCATGACTTTGTTAACTAAAGTTGTTACTCCACTAAAGCTGACAAAGACATAGAAAGATGTTATTACTACTTGTGTCATATATCATCTGTTATTTGTCAACCGGTCAAATGATATATCTCTAAAGGTGTTATTTTTGTTACATAGAATCTCCCTATTCAACATTCATTAGACATAAAGTCTTTAAATGCAATATCTAGAACAATGTAGAAACCAACTCTACACCTAGATCATCTTGAACCTTGACATCTTCCATTATGCAATCATCAACTTTTTCACTTCACAAACCCCGAGATCATAATCACTTCATTCTCTTGATCTTCTTACTGTTGCTTTCTTCTCCAAACTTTCTTGTACCTAATCTTTGAATTCTCTTTCGTGGAGGGTTTCCTCCTGTGTCTGCAATTACGAGAAATATGTCCATAGATATAGCACTTGAATCACTCTATATTGAACTTGAATGATGAAGCGACTGACATGTAACTTCTGCGGGCATAATTATTTTTGAAATTTTCGCTTTGATCTTGCAAGCTTGCTTCTGGGGTTTTGATAATGTTCTTGATAATTAACCCTGTTATACATATTGTAGTACCTAGCCATATGCCCAAAGTTAGAACATGAGAATAAAAAACCATTAAACATGCTAGGGCACCTACATGAAATGAATGGTCTAGAAGGTCTTCTAAGAACGTTCTTCATTGGAGGGGGTGTAGCCCTTTGGTGATCCTTGACTACTTCAACATTTCTTCCTAGAGCTGCAACATTTAAAACTTTCTTATTCCCTTGATTTGACATTTCTTCTTTTCTCTACGGTGTCTTGGGGATTTCCTCTCATTTAGATGACGATTCTTCAACATAACCAATACCTGTTTTGATACATGGATATCTCTGGCAACTAAAAATATCATACAACATTTGTGTGCTCTTCATTCTTTTGTTTAGCCTATCAAATTACACTCGTAAGGATACATTTTCCTCTTCTCATTTCATGCAATCTTCTTCTTTCTTCTAAGTCTGACACTTATTTTATTCTTTGATTCTCTTGGTCTCATCAAGTTGGATCTTTAGGCAAGTGCTTTCTTCTTTCAATTGGTGACAAAGTTCTTCTTTAACCTTAGACTTTTCTTTGAGATGACTCGTTAGATGAGCAATTTATTGCTCCTTTTTATTGATGATATGATCCTTCTTATCAACATCCTGCATTTGTTCCCTAAGCCTATTAATATTTTCTATAGCTACATTGAGTTCATGTTGATTTTGACCAACTTCTTCCTTGGACCTACAATTTTCTTCTGCTATGTTCTTCAACTCTTTCAAAGCATTGATTAATACATTTTCCATGTTTACCTCCTTTTTTTCGTCTTCTTCATCATTGTTAGAATCTTCCATATGATAATTTTCTTGTCTTGAAGCATGATCAACGCCATCTTTGGCTTGAAGTTGAGATTGATTGAACCGAGTGTTTCCTATTATTCATTTTCTGAACATTAATGACTAACTCTTCATCTTCTGAAAAATAAGCATTCGTTAACATATATACATCTGATGGTTCTTCTTCTGATTGTACAATAGACCAATCATCACAAAATTCTTCAATATCTACACATGCTTTCAATTTACCGGATGTGCTTTTTGGACAAGCACGAGCATAGTGTCCTTCCAGAGTTGAAAAGGATCTGATTAAACTAGCCATTAGGAACGTTGCAGGGCTCCGATACTAGAGAGAAATAAAAGATCGAGAAAGCCAACCTCTTATGTAAAAGTAGTTCCTTGAGACGGTATCTTCTAGCACTTGTTGCACACGTCTTGTGCACCTTGGCCTCTCCTCAAGCACTTCTCTCAGCAGCTTCACTGACGCCTCCTTTGCAGCCTTACTGATACTTAGAAGAAGATATCAAGCGAACAACTCAACTTAGAGTAAAAAGGTGTGCGAAGCTTTTATTAACTCAAAAGGAAAACTTACAGAGCATTACAATATGAAAACAAGAAATCTCATAGTTTTGAAGCACTCAGTCCAACAATGTGTGTTTCTCTTCTGCTGATTTCTTATTTTATTTTATTTTATTTTTTATTATTTTATTTCTATTATTTTTATTAATTTTATTTTTTATTTTTTATATATATATATATATATATAATTATACTATATATATTATTATATATATATATATATATTTTTTTTTTTTTTTTTTTTTTTTTTTTTTTTTTTTTTTTTTTTTTTTTTTTTTTTTTTTTTTTTTTTCAGACATGACATAAAGTGGAAATAATTGAGGGTCCTGTCGGCATTTCCATAGTCTAATGGTGTCTACTCAATATTCTAGTACAATAATTCAAAGGCACACTAAGGACAATAATTCAAAGTGGAAATATTTGAGGGTCCTGTCAGCATTGCCATAGTTCGACGGTGTCTACTCAATATTCCAGTACAATAATTCAAACCTTCAACTATTTATAAGGAATCTAAGGACTATCACCATGGTCCCTTAGGGCTGCAGTTTGAGTCATAATCATTGAATTCGTCAGAAAATTGATTCTCTTGCAGATATGCTTCCTCCATTATCTTTAGATATTTTTCTTCATAGTTCGGCTCAGTGGGGTCTTGAGCATCTTGGTACACATCTAAAAACAAAATGTCCTTTCCTTTTGAAGATGTTGTTGCTGTAGATGTTGTAGCTACTTTAGAGGACTGTCCTACTTCCAACTTTATTCGAACTTTGTAGGGATGATGGCTTTGGTAGGGTAATTTGAATGGGTCATCTTTCTTTCTCCATATATGGATGTAAGATGTAGGATTTATCTCAATATCTAAGAAAGAATCTTTATGTGCTTTTGAGAAAGCTGTCATCAAAGAATCTTTATGTGCTTTTGAGAAAGTTGTCATCTGTTGCACTGATAGTTCTATTCCATCCAATAATTCCCATTTAAAAATCTGGAACATACTCATAGATGTTTTGATGGTGTGTTGTACCTAGATTTTGCAGTGATCACTAACACCTTCCTTTTCTTGCCATCCAAACTCAAAATTGAATGTTGTGCATACCCTGGTTGATAATAACAGACTAATCAGACATATAGTATCTGCAGTCCAATTTCCTGAACTTACTCCAACTGTGATTAGTGCCTTTTGATTCACTAAAAATTTTAAAACATGATACTTCCCTTGTGATTCGGTCAATTTTTTGATAATATGAATTTTTTCAGCCAACTTTTGCATGGGAAATTCTTTTAAGCACCCCAAAACTCTATTTACTTCATCCTTATTTTCTGCAAATGTGGAACTTTCTGAAAACTGATTTGCAAAAACCTATGAAAAGGGATTTGGCTCAATAGCATTTCTTATTTCCGGGCTATTAAAATCCCATGCTGTTGAAAGAATTTTAATATACTGTAGAGTTCTTTCTACACATTGAGATTGTCTTTCAACCTGTTCCTTCTTGTAGTATCCATCCTTGATTTCCCAATCTGCAAAGGGCTCGAATATTTCATACTGAGGAAAAGTATCTGAATGCATATAATCTAGATATCTTCTTTGTAGATATGATGCTTCCATTTCTTCGAACAGATCTGCAATTCTTAAGGTCTATAAAAACTGACCAACTTCTATCTTGATGTTAACATCATCAAGGTCCATCATCTTAGCACTTGTAAAGATTTCAAGTGAAAAATCAATACAACCAATCATCTGATAATAATTTAAAATTTGTAGGACCCAAATCATAGATTGAGTATATTGTATGGACCATAAATCATCAAGTGTTCTAAAATATAATTTGACTTTCATATTTGGTAAAGAATATACTTTTACCAATTCAGGATCCAATCCAAGAAGTGTGCCAATATTCTTTGATTGCCAGGCTTGACATTATTTGAATCCACTGGTTTCTTCGAAGCTTGAGTCCAACTACCTTTTTTTATTTCTAGACAAAGAGCTTCAACATGCTTCTCGAGAATTTTAAGTCTTTTTGCCAAAGTGACACGATTGTCCGGCTGATCTAGAAAACCAAAAATACTTCCTCTGACTTCTGTTCGGCTGCGGCCAATTCTATGAGATTTATTCATTTCCCTAGTAAGAGCATCGACAATGTAGTTAGAATTTCCAGGAATCCATTCTACATCAAAATCATATTGCTAGAACCAAATTTTCCATGCTAATAATCTTCCTCTTGCCATCTATCTTGATAATTTTGCTGACAAGAAATATTTAAAATTCATTGAGTCAGTCCTAATCAAGAATTTTCTTGGTGCAAGATACAATTCAAATTTTTGAATGCCATTAAATATTGCAAGAGTTTCTTTTTCAACAGCAAAATAATTTTTCTAATTGGGGAGGAATTCTCCTGATGCATAGGCACATAATTCTTCTTCTTTGTTTTCCTCCTTTCTTTCAAAAAGAACAGCTGCCCAAAAATCATATGAGGCATCTGTTTGTACAATTAACAATCCTTCTCCTAGAGGTTGCAATTTTGGCAGGGACTTACATTCTTCTTTGAGATTTTTGACAGCGATAGTGGCTTGACTAGACCAACCTGATTTTAAATGCTTTCGAATAGGAGTAGTTTTTCAGATAGCATGGGAATGTATTTATGGATGTATTTTAAAACACCCAAAAATCTCTAAATCATTTTGGTGTCTTTGAGTTCATCAGGGAACTCAACAAGCTTTGTTAGCACATGCGGTTGCATCTGTATATGTCCATCGATTACGTGAATTCCAAGGAAATCAATATCATTTTGGAATAAAACCATTTTCTTTTCTGAGAGGACAATACCATGAGTTTGAACTTCTTGAAAAAATATTTCTAGATGAGCCAAATGTGTTTGTAAATTTGGACTATGGATTAAAATATCATCAATGTAAGTTATGATAAAATCATACTTACCAAATATAAAATCCATTCTCTTCTGGAAGAAAGCTGGAGCATTATTTAATCCAAATGGAACAACTCTCCATTGGTAAAATCTTGTAGGGCATGTGAATGCTATCTTATGTTTGTCTGCTTCTTCAATCTGAATCCAGTAATAACCAGATTTCATATCAAATTTACTGAAGATTTTACTCTTCTGAATTTTCTGCATTATTACTTCTTGACGAGGTAAGGGATAATGAAATCTTTGAGTGATTGCATTCAATGGTTTGTAATTAATCACCATTCTTTCTTTACCTCGAACTATTTCAGAATGATTGTGAACCAAAAATGCAGAACATAAATAATGGGAAACACTCGGTTCAATCAATCTCAACTTCAACAATTCTTCAATCTGTTTTTTGATTTCTTGTTCATCAGAAGGAGTACAAGGAATTAACTTACCTTTTACTCCATTATCATGCATGGTCACAATTTCTTGCTTGGGGCTCTCTTTTTCCCAAAACTTCTGAGGGTCTTCTGAGCAGATTTTAACTAACCGCTGATATATAGAGATTTGTTCCTGAGTCCATTGCGGATCTATTGTTGCTTTTTGTTTTGTTTTGAGAGCTTCCTTTTCTTCATAAATCTGCAATACTTTCTACCAATCTTTGGAATCATTTTTTGGCTTTCTTGTGCTGGTCTTCTTTTGGCTTTCTCTTCTTACTTCAGAGTCTAAAAATTTTAATCTCAGAACAGAGATTGCTTGTTTTTTGAAATTGAAGATAGCTTTATCTTCACTAATAGTCAAGGTCAAAACAGAATTGATAAATGGCATACCCAGAATTAAATTGGCAGATGGGTCATAATGCTATATAGCAGATATCTTGACAATCTTCCCACTTATTTGTAAAGAAATATTATCCACATAGTGAGTAAGATTAACTGTACCTCCTTTTGTTTCTGAAATCAGGATATTCTGGAGAGGTTTCCATAATCCTTTAAACAACGATGGTCTGGCAAGATTGTTTGAGCCACTAGTATCAATAAATGCATCAATATCTATCCAACTATTTTTAACCTGCACGGAGACTGGTATATACAAAAGATTATTTGTTTTTAACATTTTCTTCAAGAAAGTTTGTTCTGTTGGTAGGTCGAATTCAAGAACTGGAATTGAAGATGTTTGTCCAATATTTTTCTGATATGGACAAAAAGAGTTTAACTGAGGGAGAATAGGGATAACCTGTTTTCCTTTGTCTTTCTCTGGTGGGAGAGACCAACATAAAGATTATGTTTCAATATTTTCAACATTGTTTATGTCTGTCTCAAATTCTTCACTGTAATGAAGTTCTTCTTCTTCATCTTCAACTGAAAATTCATCAGTAGAACAATCATAACAAATATTCATTTTTTGAATAGAATTGACTAACTACCTACATAAATATTTTGAATTATCTCCCAAAGATGTTTGGTAGATGAGCATCATCCTGTATTGGATTTCATCGAATCTAGAAGCACACTTAAGATGGTACTCATGACTTTGGAATTGTATTTTCTTGATTCATCAGTAGAGATGTTTCCAGAAACAACAAAATCCAATATATCATATCCAATAGCTCCCAAATAGGATTCCATTCTACCTTTCCAAAATAAAAAACTTGATTCATTGAACAAAGGAATTGGACCAACCTGTTTCTCTTCATCAACTATAATAGGTTCTAAAAATATTTCAATATCACGGACGTCCTTTGATTCCTTTGAATGCTTAGTGGCTTGCTTTCTTGACTTTCCCATTTTGATTCACCTGAGATCTACCTTCCAGTTGTTAAGTTGCAACTGAAGGACCCTGGTCTGATACCAATAACAATTAACTCTCTATAAAGTTAAAAATATACTAATTGATGAGAAACATTGATTCACCCCCCTCTCAGTATTTCCAACAATTGGTTTTAGAGCTTGATTACATAGAATGATTTGCATCGAATTCTTGGTTAGGGAGGACTAATGAATGCCTTTAAATAGTTTTCTCTTGACGAAATAGATTTCTCGAAGAGTGAGTTAACTTTTCCTTTGGAAGGACATGAATTTTGAATTTTAAATTTTATGGCTCCAAAAGAATTTGATTTGATTTTTTGGAGGGAAACCCATTTTTTAAATTTAAGTCCTTTGGTGATAAAAACCCTTTATTTGATTTTGAATATAAAAAATGTGTGACAAACCTTCCAAAAATATCCTTTTCCCATTGGAAGGATTTGGAGAAAAGCTTCATTATTTGCTTGGCTAAAGAAGAGCTGCCACGTCATTATATTTTCAGATTTAAGCCCACAAGTTGGGCCCTTTATCTTTAAACAAGCATAACTCCCAAACAATGAAGGTTCTTATTGAGTGTTGGACGAGTAGAATCCAACAAAGATAATACAAAGTTCAAAAGCTATGATTTTACATGTCCTTTTGGTCAATAAATATGAGGCATCTCCTGGTGTTGCTTGGGTTAACATCAAGTCTCCCCCTTTGTCATTGATGGCAACACATGTACTTCATATGTCACAGATTGAATGAAGGATTGGATAGCCATGCGTTGGTTGAATGTTGAAAATGGAAGTTCAAAATTTAGATACTATAGCAACATTATAATTACACTTTTAATTTTTATATTTATGTCATTTTGTTGCATCTTTAGCACTTTCAGTGGTTTAGCTAAAATATGGTGATTATTTTGTAGAATTGGCATTGAATTTTTGTCTTATTGTATAATGTTCCCTAGAATTTGAATTTTGACTAACAATTAATATATGGTTCTTTTTGGAAGCATAATTGATCTAAATTGAAAACCAAAAGATGTTGGGTGATCAGGGTTGAATTTGATGCAGTTAGAAATGTTTGAAGTTGATTTGAATCATAGTTTATGACTAGAATATGCATTGAAAGTAAATGAGTATGCTTCCTAGGGTTTGATTCTATTAAGTGTGGATGCGTTTGATGAGCAGAGAGAGGTTTTTCGTAGAATTGTCTTGATATATATGTGGTTGAAGACAAAGATTGTTTTACAGGACTTAATGGTATTGATAAGCAAGGGCATTTAAATGAAATCAACAATGTTAAAGAGACTTGTTGAGGATCTAAGGTCTGTCTAGACATACCAGATGAGATGTAGTAGATCTATATGTTGAATCAAGAGAATATAGTGTTATGTTTTGATCAACTAGGGTTTGGCATTGATATTGAGCAGAGTTAGATTTGATTATGATAGTGTACTTGGGAGAGTTGTTTGTCTAGCTAGGATTTGATGCACAAAAGAATATTTGATTGTTGAAGCAGAGATTATATCGTATATATCAAATTGACTGTTGAGCAAAGTTTTTGGTATTTAGTGGTGTCACAGTTTGTTTTATATTGATATTGAGCACAAGTGGATCCAATCTAAAAATTGTGAAACATGGTTCATCGTGATGATTTAATGGTTGGAGCCTTAAGGGAAAGTGGAAGCTTGCTGAGTAGGGTGGTAGGGTGGTGCGAGGTAGGAGAGTGGATTCTGGTTTAGGTCAGTGCGTGAGAGAACTTTAGGGTGCTAGGGAATTGTTAGGTCAGGTTGGAGCCTGTGTAGAGTGTTGTAGAATCCTTCTAGTAGTATTTGGTGAATCAAGGAGTCAAAGGTTCCTTCAAGTTAGAGTCTGTAAACTTGGGCATTGGAGCATCCATCCAGTCGAAGTTGGTGAACATGGTGTTGGAGCCTATAAAACAAAGTGTTAGAGCATCCTTCCGGTCGAATATGGAAAACCAATGGGTCGGAGCCTCCTTCAATTGATGTTGTAAATATTGGAAGTGGGAGATTCCTATTAATGTAAATTTATTGAAGACAAATATTAAGAAGCGTTTGGTGGTTTCTCTCATCGAAGGGTTTCCACCTAAAAATTATTTGGTTTACTGTCATTTTATTGTTCATTGTTGAATGGTGTTGATGAATGTTTATGTTTATCTCATATGAATAACAATTAACGCTATGCATTACTAAAAATATACTAATTTATGAGAAACCCTAATTCACCCTCCTTGTTGAAGCTTTAGACACAACTAATTCTCAAGAAGAGGGATAAGAGAATGAGCTTTCAATGATACTCAAGAATTTTTCCTTGTACTAGGTTAGTACAACCCACTGTATCATGATTTGAAATAATATTTACAGTATGGTACTTATCCCATTTATCTCAATGCTAAACAAAGAAGAACCTTCAGACTCAAAGCTTCATATTATCAACTTGTTAGTGGTGTTTTGTTTAGGAGAAACTATGAATGAGTGCTTCTTTGTTGTCTTGAGAAATAGGATGTGAACAAAGTACTCACATAACTACATGATGGGCCAACAAGTGGACACTTTATTAGGGAAGCTATCACGTAAATTTTTGAGAGTTGGGTATTATTGGCCTCCAATTTTCAAAGATTCACATCCATATGCCAAAAAATGCAAAGTATTCCATGTTGGGTGTGTATTATATTCTTTCCATGGCTAGTCCCAGGAAGAAAGCCAAGGGGTTAGAGGGGGGAGGCCATCACGCCCTTCGTTGTGTCAGGCACAATAGGGGAGTCACTGGGGGGGGAGGGGGCAACCCTCATTTCTAGGGGGTTTGTAACACCCGAGAAATTTTTTTGGACCTTATATTAGGTGGGCAAACCTACCTATGGTTTTGTGCATGGTTTTGGGCATGATGGTTTTCCGCTCATGGTATTTTGTAGATATGGTCAAGGGAATTATGGTTATTTTCTAATCCGGGGTTAATGGATTGGGGTTTATGGATGCTTCGGCATGTATATATGTATTGTAAAATTGAAATGAATATAATGAAAAATCAATCTGGTAGTCCCGGTTTTGGGATCCAGGGGAAATATCTGTGTATTTGTTTTGTGTTTCTTGTCGTCATACATTTTTTTTTTTTTAAGAATTATTTTGTAGATAATTTATGTAAAGGGTTAAAACCTACATTCTAAAAGTGTGTAGGATACGAAAGAAACATTCAGTATCCTTGTAGCCTATAATAGTTGAAGAACCTTTCTATCAATGGGAATTAGATGTATTATCACTTTCTTATCCTCCGTCAATACGCCCATTTTTCTTTGTCCAATTCAGTCTTCCCATACCCTCACTCATTATTGTATTTAAAAATACAAATAAAATAATATAACATCGCAATCACACCAAAAAAATCTATACTCTCACTTCTTTAGTACAACCCTTTTTCAACTTTTTCCAATTCATTATTTACAGGTTTAACACGTTAATTATCTGCTATCAATCATAAGTTAATTGTCTAAGTCATTCCATTTCTTTTCTATAATTCGCAAGTATAAGTCATTCCATCTTTTTCTATAATTCGCAAGTCTAAGTCGTTCCATTTTCTTTCCACATGTGCACGACACCGACAACTTTGGAAATGCAATTGGGAAATTTTACTTCAGGTGCCCAAAAACAGAGGAATATGCCAAAACCACCTATGCACGCATCTGTGTGGAAATGGACTTCAGCACCGAATTCCCAACTGAAATAAACCTAACAAGTAAAGACTATGTGTGGAACTAGAAACTTGATTATGAAAGTGTCCTTTTCAGATGTCGATCCTGCTTTGAGACAGGCCATCTAGCCAAAAATTGCCCAAAATCCTCCCAGAAAAATTATGCTAGAAAGAATTAGCACAAATCTACATGGTGGGAAGGAGCACAAAAATAACATTACATTGTCATCAAGGAAGAACACTCTCCAGAAAATGCAGGAAATCGGGCAAGAAAGAAACAACTCTCAGGACAAGCATGGGGAAAGCCCTGCTCAACAACAAAAAAGTGAACTCGACAACCCCTCAAGCATCAACAGTTATGAGGATTTGAATACCGCACAAAATAAATCTTCATTTAACAACAAAGATCTCCCAGACCAAACTTCTTCTCTGACTATCTTCAAAAGGATGAACACAACAGATCGCAAAGCTAAGACACCAATGTCCCAAGAACTAGAAGAGATGAAGGAGATGCAAGATAAAGGAAGTCGGAAGACCGTAGAGAAAAAAAAGAAATCTACAACACCAATCTCACCAAGAATGATGAGAAGCCAAACAATTAAGAACTAAGAAAATTATAGGTCTGATAGACCAATTTGGTCTCAGTGGACATTAAGCACCATCATCATCATCATCAAAAAGAATCAACCATTCATTAATAGTTTGTTATAACATTAAGGTGTTTTGTGTTGTGGAAGACAACAATGTTTGAATTTATGCTTGGCATTGAAATCGTGGAGTTTAGGAAGACACAGAGAAGTGTTTAATTGTTAAAGGCAGAGCGTGTGAACGAATGTGTTGTGACTAAGTTGAGTTTGGTTTTGATATTTCCAAGGCGGGTCTACAATTTGAAATGCCAAAAGAAATCATATTTTTTTATAAGCTTGAAAATTGTTGATGTCGATATCGTAGTTTCTTCACCTATTTTACTGTTACTTTCTTGGGCAGTGAAATCAAAAAGTTTCTATGTTGAATAGATTGTATTGTGTGAGTATGGTTGTTGTAGTGGGTGTTTGTATAAATTGTGTTCCAATTGAATTTATGGTTGAGAGCTCTCAATGATAAATATCTATTTGAAAGATTGTGGAATGTTGAACATTGTAATTTGGATACCATGCCATTGTAATTTGGAGAGAACAAAGATCTACAAGGCCAGTCATATATCATATGCGGTGAACTTTTTCTCTGCTCAACACAAGTACTCTAATATACTTTACTGCTATTTTGCAGTAGTTGCTTACTTCATCATGTATTCGATTTATTTGGTGTCTGCAAAATATGCTTTCAATGGTATGTTTTTAGATTCGGTGCAAGCCGTTTTGTAAGAAGTGGTTTATGAGGAAGCAAGTATTGTTGTTGCCTTTATGTATGTACTTGAAGACCTGCCTTTCCTCTTTTCTTATTTAAATATTGTATCGACTATTATTCATCATTTACTTGATTTTGTATTGTAAGTGGGTGCATTTTCGGTTGAACCCAACACACTTAATTTTATGATTGCAAAATGGCCAACCTTGAGGGATTATTAGAGTTGCTGAATACTCTAATATCCATTGTTCATAACACATTCATAATCAACAAGGACACTCTTTAACATACGAACCTGTTTACAAAATGTTCAAGACAAAATTGAGTTTTTGGAGCTTGAGTCAAAGTTATAATGAGATGAACTTTAGTAGAAGCATTGTGATTCTGAATTGGTTTTTGCTCAGAAAAAGTACCAATTTGAGTTTGACTTCCATCAGAAATCAAAGTTTGATGAGAATAATGAAGCTATTTCAGGAGCAAATTTTCATATAGATTTGAAAGTTCAACCTACACATCCCAAGACTTTCATCATACCTTGGGAAGAAGTTGTGAACAACAAGAAAAAAATCCATCTCGGATATGACAAGGATGTGTCATTTTATATTCCAGAGTATTTTAAGCCCGTCAATTTTTGTAGTGTTGGATTTCTTCAAGATTATCCATCTTCATTTTCACATGTTCCACAACATTAAGAAATTGTTAGATGCCATCATTGTGATTGAGTTGAACATATGAAAGATCAATTTTTTGATCTTCACCCTTGTGAACATTGTGGTAAGCACAATCATCATTCAGATGTTCTAGAAACAAGAGCCTTGCAAGAAAGAAGATTCATTTTGCATGGAATGCTTTATGACAATGGTTGTCAATAACCAAGAAGATATACCGATCATATCAAAAAATTTGTTCATGAGTTTTGAATAGTCTTGTAGTGAATATTTCTTCATCTTCTCACCTTGTATCTGGGAGGGGGGAATCGATTGCCAACTACTTTCTTCGAAGATTCATCAAGTGAGTCTGAGTTGACAACTACTTTTTATCAAGTGAACCTGAGTCACAACTAGAACTTGAGCCCGATTCAGAGTTGTTGCAAGAGACAATCATGTTCTATGAGCATGATTTTTTTTATTTTTTTTAATTGGTGGCATGTTTTAAACCACCATCTCGAGAAGACTTTTATTTTTTCCACATCAGTTTGTGGTCATCTTAAAACCGACATCAGTTTTTTGTTAGTGAGCACTCCCACTAGTAGAAGAGTTCAACTTCTAGCTAGATTAGAAATTGTTCAAGGAAATTCTTTGATAGTTCGAAAGTTGGTGGTCAACCTAAAACCACCACTAGCCAAGACCTCAAGTTCTCCCATCTTTCAGTTTGTTTGTGGTTTTCTCCTAAAAACCACCATTTTAGAGAGCACATTCAAGTATTGGATTTCATGCATTTTTTCATTTTTAGTTCTCTTCTTGGACTTATATACACCCCTTCAGATTAAGGGGGGAATGATAACCACCTAATTTGTTAGGATTCTAGTGGACAATTATTGCTAGTCCAAGAAACCTAGGAAACTGAATCAAGGATTTACCTATTGTATTTATTTGTACTATGTACATCATTCCTTATACCATTATTAATATATAGTTGAATTCATTTTCCAATTTGTGATTCCAAAAGTAAGTTAGAATCAAGTTCAACAACTACAAAGCTTTCTTGGCATACTAAGCTCATGGTAAAATATGAGGAATTCAGTTCATAATTTGTTATAGTTTGACTAATCTCCATGGAAATTATGTTCTGTATGTAACTTCAACATATATTTTTCATTGGGTTCTCTTCAATACATTTTTATATTTCTATCTACTGAAGGCAATCCTTTTGGCTTCGAAAAATTAGCATGCTAATAAATAAGTGAAGCAAGAGAGTGAATACCGTGTGACTCAAACACAATAAATGTGTGGACAGGACCTACCCAAATTGATTATTGCCATCCCACATCAACAACCAAAGAATTACATAGAGTAAAACATGGGTTCAATGCTACACATTTTGTCTCGCATCGGAAAATGGAAATCCAATCTGAACATTTATAACATCTAATAACACCCCTCACCTTAGTTTAACTCAATTTATCTAAATATATATTTGGGATCTAGGCTGAAAGGGATTAATTTTGTCGAAATACAAACTTCTTTTTATAATGCAAAATTTGATGAAAGATTTGCACTTTAATGGATTTGATCCTTAAATATAGAATTAAGATGAATCTACTTATGAACCACATTGTGATATTTTTAAATGATTTACATCACTATGAATGTAAATAATAAGAAGGTAAAAACGTTTGGTTATAAAAATATTGAATATTAACAAAATGAAATAATTAACATATTGAATAATAACATATTTCAATCTATTTTTTTTTTAGTTTTTAACATAGTTTGTGGAGGATAAAAATTATGTTTATATATATGTTTGAGATGAACATGACCATTTAAAATTAATTTAATTTCTTTAGTTTGTTGAGAATATAGAAAGCAATATTCAGAAGTATATTTCTTCAAGAATTACGAAAAATTGGTTGAATAAAAATAAAGTAGCAATGTTCAATCAATAAAATTGTGCATTGAAATCAATGCATGTACACATAAATTTATATATTGATCTCAATGTACATATCAATTTAATATACATATTTATAATCATTGATTTTAGTAAAAAATGTCAATTTCAATTTCAATGTCAAATTTTATTTCTATTTTAAATATCTAATGTGTTGATTTCAAGTTTCTAAATGCATATATCTAGAAATGATGAAAAATGTACATTGAAATCAATGTATTGATTATAGTATACATGTCAATTTCTATTCAATATTAAATATTATTTATTTCAATTATTTTCAAATAATAATGCATTGATTTTGATATACATGTTTATTTTAATTGCATTGATTTAGAAATGATGACAAATGTATATTGAAATAAATGCTCTATATTAAAACCAAGTATTTTTAGAATCACAAATATTTGTTGACTTGCATATTTATGTCTAGACACAAATGATAGTTTCATATATTAATAATTTAATTGGTATTCATAGCTTTTGATAAGATTGTGATCACAAATAGTGTCCATTTTCTTTTCACTCTCTTTATATTTATGGTAGTATTGTTAATTTGTACAACCCAATCTAGAAATGATGAAAAATGTACATTGAAATCAATGCATTGATTATAGTATACAGGTCAATTTCTATTCAATATTAAATTTTATTTATTTCAATTATTTTCAAATATTAATGCATTGATTTTAATATACATGTTTATTTTAGTTACATTGATTTAGAAATGATGACAAATGTATATTGAAATAAATGCTCTATATTAAAACCAAATATTTTTAGAATCACAAATATTTGTTGACTGGCATATTTATGTCTAGACACAAATGATATTTTCATACATCAATAATTTAATTGGTATTCATAGCTTTTGATAAAATTGTGACCGCATATAGTGTCCATCTTCTTTTCACTCTCTCTTTATATTTATGGTAATATTGTTAATTTGTACAACCCAATAATTCGTATTAATAGATTATGTTAAAAAATAATAACTTTTATGATTTTAATCTCATTTATTAAAATTTTGACATCACATGATTTACATAAATATATAATAATTTTTTTATATAATACTCTATCCAGGCATATATGATAAAATTAATACATTAATTTTATATATATATATATTATATATATATATAGATATTATATATATATATATATTTCTATGTCAATCCCTATATATAATCAAATTAATACATTAATTTTAGTATACATATCTATTTCTATGTCAATCCCTATATACTTCTACTTAGGCATAATATTATGCTCTATTTCTTATTCGTTTTAAATTAGTAACGTATTTAAACAAATTTGAAGTTGCTAAATAAGTTCTTAGCTAGTGGCTTAAATTTGAAGTTGCTAAATAAGTTCTTAGCTAGTGGCTCGTGAGTTATTTTTTTTAACCTAAATGAGTATTTTTGTATTTTGGTCGTGGCAAATACTCCAGAGTTAAATTTATTTATTTTAACCGAAATGAATATTATTTTTATTAAATTGGCGCTTGTTCGCCACAAATATCCAAGAGAATTACATTTCCAGATTGCTCAAGAACATTGGGGATGTTAGTCTATATCTAATTACCCTCACCCAGATTACATATTAAAAAAATAAAATAAAAACATCCCAATACTCTTATTTGTGGAGAAAAAATTAGAACAAAAAACACAAAAATTTATAACCAAACAATGCAGTGGTGATTTATCTGAAGGGTCTGTCGACCGATTGAGGTCGATTTAGCTCAATGCACTGTAGCTTGAGATCCGAGATGATGTTGTGGAGAGCATCGAATTCGTTTTCAAGGCATGAGATTTCAAAGGTGTTGCATTCATATCATATGAGATTTCAAAGGTCTTGTTGGTATAGTTGAACATGCATATCATAGAGTTCAGAATTAATAGTTTCATGTTCATTTTTACCAATCGTGGAGGATGATGAGTCAGATGTCGAAGAACTTGAATCCATGAAAGGGACAGGATGATGCCTGAACCCACAGAGAAGTGCTTTATCAACGGGGAAAAGGAGAGAGAAGGACCCAGATAGGTAAGTTTACATCTGTTATCCAGAAGCAGACAGAATGCTTATTTTCAGAGAGGTGGATTATGGGAAAAAGCTTTAATATATCAATATCCAATATAGCATGATGTATTGGACAGAATGTTTATTTTCAGAGAAATAGAGATTGAGAAAAAACTCAAATATATCAACATCCATCACATCATAATACATCATAATTGCTTCATCAAACGACAACTTATTTCAAGGGTGTTAGCTTTTCAAACCCAAGTGAAAAAGTCAATAATATACACTCCCAACTACCCGGATAAGTCCCCGTAATCTACAGAACGCTTATTGACATACCCAGTGAAAAGGAACCGCTCTCAATTGATCGCACTAACAATATAGACATAACCCAGTGAAGAGGGACAATGCATGAACCAACACTAATCCAGATTTATTCTCAATGCATCCATAGAGTTGCGCATGAGCTATCAATTCCACATCATGAGAATCAAATGAAAAAGATATATAGAATCAAATGAAATGTTTTCACACCATGAGAATCAAATGAAAAAGATATATAGAATCAAATGAAATGTTTTTAAATAGAATCAAATATATTTAAAGATATATAGAATCAAATGAAATATTTTTTCTTATTTGGGGGAGGGCCAACTCTCTTGAAGAAACTGTATATGTCCAAATTTAGACCTGTACATAGTACATCATATGCTAACATCATATGCTGCAGAGCAGCCGCTGCAGGATTCGATCCGGTCGGGTTTGATTCGGTCGGGGGCATGAAAACCGACCGCCCCGACTGTCCCAACATACACTCATGATGTAAACACTAGGGGATGGAGAAAAAGTTTATAATTGAAAACTAAACAAGGGACATGAGAGAATGATATAGTGCAGTGACAAATAGAACACACTAGGAATATGTATCTTTCTTTCTTATTTTCAATGGAGTCTTCTACCTAGGTGGAGTAATTGCCTTGATGGCCAAAAGTGGTCGGAATTTGGGTAAAAGTTTTTCAAAAAATTTTGTAGGGGCAGTGTTTGAATGTTGTTTTTGATGGTGGAAATGGATTCAGCATCATCAAAAACGGCGAGGACACCAAAAATTTTGAAGTTTAACAACTATAACTTGGATTTATAAAAATCCTTGCCAGATTTTCTCTAAATATGACTAGAATTTCCATAACTTTCTGGGCAATTCCTCCAACTAGTTAGAGTATGACATCTACTATGACATTTTCAATAGTGGAAAGAAATAAATCAACCTCGCTTAAGTTTATATTCGAAATATTTGAATTTCTTATATTTTTAGTTTTGGTCACCGGACTTGATTCTTTTGAAATTAAAGCATCTAAGCATTCATAATTTTGAATTTTTTTTTTATTTTATTATTAAAAAGTTATAAATGTAGGTATGATGGTCCTTTTTTATTATAAATTAAAATATTGATAAGATATTTAAATAATAATAAGATAAGTTCTGTTATTATAAAATATGGTGTAGTCTCACAAAACAATTTCAAAAAAGAATGCGATCTTTTGTTGTTTAAAATGTATTTTAAAATGTATAAATAGATTCAACACCCTTAAAAATCCTCGAGCACCGGAATTCTACAAATTAAACAACTTAAAATCAAATTAAAATCTCTCCTAGAATTTGGTTAAAATTAACGAGAAAAAATGGCGTGAAAAAAACTATTTTGTCTATAAATTAGAATAGTACTAGTACGCCTTAAAATAGTTATTAAATATTTTTATACTAATACTTTTAATTATATTTATATAATTAGGTTTTATAGATAATTAAATATTTATATTTAATTTATTTCTAAATAATGTTTTATAATTATTTATTAATTTTTAAACTATTTTAAACGCGTAGTCTAAGGAGGCGGAGGAGTTGCCCAGAAAGTTATGGAAATTCTAGTCATATTTAGAGAAAATCCAGCAAGGATTTTTGTAAATCCAAGTTATAGTTGTTAAACTTCAAAATTTTAGGTGTACTAGATGTTTTTGATGGTGCTGAATCTATTTCCACGATCAAAAACGCCTTTACAAAAATTTTAAATTTATTTTTTTCCCGGGCCACTTTTAGCGGTCCGGGCATAGATAAATTTTTGGATTTTTGGACTGGGAGGTGCTCTATAGCCTAGTATATGGGAGTTGTAGAAAGAATGTGTATCAATGTTTTCTAAATGTTGAATCTCTCTCTCTATATATATATAAATAAATAAAGATTGAGTGTCCGCTTCATATGTTCTAATTATTATTCAAATTAAAAAACATATAAATGTAAAATGAGTTAGTGAAATAAGAATAAGAACAAAAATAAACGTTATTATTTTAATTTGATCATTGTCATTATATTATTACACATACTATACTTTATTTATTTCGAAGATGTTTGGGTGGTTTGGGTAAATTTGGCTAGATCAAGTTACCAGTGGTTTTGGAGATCCAAAGTTACGAGTGATTTTGGAGATCCAGGTTTATGAGAAACCATGGTCCCATAATATTCATGTGGAATATAACGCATTTTAAGGTGAAAAAATTTGTGATATTTGTACAAATTTGTGATCATAGAGTGAAAACTCACCAAAAAATTTGAAAAAAAAAAAAAGTAAAAGAGAATGGATTTAAAGTAGTTACTTATTTTGTTATTGCATTTTTAGTATTTGATTGTTTTGAATTTGTACAAATTACTAATCAATATATTGCCAAGTCCAACTTTGAAGTTCCAAGTTGGGATTAGATTGTGTTATTTTCTCACATAAGAGTGTCAATTGTTTTTAATTGCTAGGTCAATCAAGGCTCTTAATAATTATAGGATTGAGAGGATGAATGGCAATGCTGATGTAAAATTGGATTAGGATATTAAATTTTTAGTGAAGTGATTCTTGGTTTTACCATTTAACCTCTAAAGACATCTTGGTTTTACCATTAGACATATCTTAACCTCTAGAGGCATCTTTAGGGTTGGATGAATTTTGATTAAGAAATAATTGAATTCTTCTTAGGAATATTTGCAGTTTTAGGTAATATATATATATGTTTTGAAATATGGAATCTAATAGAATTTGAATAGTTCAAATTTTAATTAAAAATATTAAAATGAAACATTTGTAATAACAAATTTGACTAATAGAATGTGCAACAAGTTTTTTTTATTTTTTCTCTCCAATTACAACATGTCAGTTCAATTTCAACATAAGCATGCCTAGCACAATTTTTATCAAAAATATTGAATTTGTATGCCTTTAGTGTAGTGGTTTGGATAGGCAAATAATTTACATTTGTAGAATTTGAGTAATTCAAATTTAGATAAGAAAATATGAAAATGAAACATTTTTAATAAGAAATTAGTCTAATAGAATGCATGGTAATTTTTTTAACCAACCTAGAAGAATAATTCAAATTTTAATAAAAAAACATTACAATGAAACATTTGTACTGATAAATTTGGCTAGTAAAATGTGTGATAAGTTTTTTTGACTTTTCTCTCTAATCACAATGGTGTTGACCTGACACATTTTTTTATTGAAATTATTATATTTGTATAGCTTTGGTGTGGTGGTTTGGATAGACAAACATTTTACGTTTAAATTTTCATTAATGATTGTGATGTAAAATTTGAATAATTCAAATTTTAATTAAAAAAATTAAAATGATATTTGTTATAATAAATGTTGTTGATAGAATGTGTATTAAGCTTTTCTAACTTTTCCTTCCAATAATAATAGTTTCATCTAGTTTCAACGTGAACATCCCTTTCATCAAAATTATTGAATTTATATGGTTTTGGTGTAATGGTTTGGATGGACAAACCATATAAAAACTTAATAGTTAGCCTATCATATTACAAAATAAAGTAATTTTTTTTAAAGCTATATATATATATGATCATTTTAATAAAATTAAGAATATGAATATGTATGTGTATGGAAAATTTATATAAATATAAACTAGTTTAGCTATAAATTAAATTGATGATAAATATTAATAAGAATCAATCCATATTAAAAATACAAAACACACACATGTATATAAACCATCCTAGATTCATCTTAACCTAGTATTTACCAAGTACTGAAAGGGATCAAATATCTTGAGATGTTAGAGTGAAAAGAGATTTGATTTCTCTGGGTGCTTGATAGATCTGAAGTTAAGATGGATCTAGGTTGGTTTTATAGATCAACATTTTGGTATATATATATATATAATGAAGATAATTATGTTGGCTAAAATCCTATTAGGTGATATGTTGATTAAAATCATGAAATGTAAATATTCAAAACTCATTAATCATATTTAACCAAGGATCCCGTCATATCAAGATAGACCAAATAAGTAGAATTTTTTCTTTAATCTAGAAACCATAATGGTCATACCTAGCAGGCAAAAATTAAAATATATTTAAAAAAAGATAGAATGAGATGTAATACCTACTTCTTATAATTAATATAAATGTTGATATTTTACATGGATTTGATTTAAGATATGTAATTCCTTTTGTGCTTTAAAATTAATGCAAATCCTATGTTTTCTAAATGGTGTCATACTAGAGGAGCTTCAAACCTCTATATGTTAAATGGGTATAACATTTCCATTTCTAAATTATAACTCTTTGGTGAATTTTGTAGACATTTTACTTTTATTGGATTATCATTATGTATCTAAGGGAGTAGCATTCTATAGAAATACTTTCTTATAATACAAAACTAAGAATAAATACTTGAAGTGAGAAAAAACGACAATTACAGTGACATAGCCAAATATTTTACCATACAATGAGAGTTGTTGATGTTATATGTACATTTAATTTACTGTATTAATTATTGGTATTTTATTTATTTATATATTTGTTTTTATTTTTGTTGTCACCAACAAAATTTTTTAGTACATATATAATTTTTATTTTAAAAGGACACATCACAACACCAAGTTGAGCATGAAAGGAATTGCATATCTCCCTCATACTAGGATATAAAATGTGTCTCTTAGTGCAATATAATTTTTTTGATTGTATATATGTTGATAATATTAAGTTCACCCTCTATACACATTTAGAATAGCCTTAAAAGGTCAAATATAGTAAGATTAATGTGGTTCTAAACATATTTGTTGGGGGAGTTTAAATATGGACTCATTTGTTCTTTTGAAGCATCTAATATCTCTTACATTCCTCGTTCTCATAATGTTAATGCGGAAATTAGATTTTCTTTATATGTATTGGCTTCATGGTTGAATTAATTTTGAGATCATTTGTGCTAGATAATATCACAAACTAGAGGGTATTCAATGATAATTCGTAGATAGTGGATTTCCTCAGGAACAAAGAGATGTTGAAGGAAGTTGTTATTGATTATTAAGATCATGAAAAATCTATCGAGGGATACAAGAGAGAAAAAAAAGCAACATGAGAAAAAAAACAATATTCCCAAAGGTGTATTTACTCCCAAAAATTTGTTTGACATACAAACTAAAATAATATTTGAAGCAAAATGTCAAGACAAGTGTTCTAATATGATGTATGAATTGGTGAATAAATCAAAAGTTCAACAATTTAGGGATTGGTTGCTCAAAAGTTGAAAACCATACTTTTATATAGTTGTTCTCCAAGTATAAAGACATCTTTTCATGGACCTATAGAAACATGAAGATATATGATACTTGAATTATTCAACATGTAATTATGATCAAAGAAGGAGTCAAGTCTTTTCAATAGAAACTGTGAAAAATCCGCCCAAATTTAGAGACCCTGATATAAAAGGAACTCAGGAAATTATTCATGCTAGAGTCACTTGAACAATTAGCATTCCACTTGGGTCTCAAATATGGTACCATTAAGGAAGAAGTCCGGTGACATCAAACTTTATGTGGACTTTAGGAATATTAATCGAGCTTATGATAAGGAAAACTATCATGTTCCTCCTATGGAGAAAATACTTCAACTCATCCATGGACCAAAATTGTTCTTTATCCTTGATGGGTTCTTAGGCTGCAATTAGGTTCTTGTAGCTGAATCTAACTAATTAAAAACCATTTTCTACAAAAAAATTGGGAATCTTTGCCTACCCTTATTTCAAGCTCATAAATGGCGACAAAGATGGACATAACTTTCAAAGCATTGATTGGTCTCACTATGGTGGTCTGTTTTTACGATGTGACCATTTTATCCAATAAGAGATCAGGTCATCCACAACATCCAAAATAGATCTTTGGAAGATGCAAAAAATATGGAATTTCTCTAAATCCTAGGAAAAGTGTCTTTATTGTTTTAGAAGTGAAACTTCTTAAGCATGTAATCTCCAAAGAAAGGGTATATATATATACCCATATAGAATCAAAACCATCACACAGATCCCACTACCTAGCAAGTAAGAATCCAATGTAGTATTATCTTAGAAATATCAATTTCATGAGAGGGTTTATGGTGGATTTCATATAATTTTTTAAATCACTAAAGTAAAGGATGAAGAAAGATGTGTAGTTGAGGTGGATTGCACTAAACAAGGAAACTTTCAACAAATAAAGTCTACAATATTAGTAGCTATCTGATTGTACAACTCTTATTATGGTAAGAAGTTATTGTTACATATTGCTGCTTTAGACCATTCCTTGCTAGGAGTGCTAACCTGGGAAGAAGAGCAATAGAATGAAAACTTGATTTCTTTTAGGAACACTAGTCTATAAGGGGACAAACTAAAATCCAACCGTAAATGTGTAAGCTTATGATGTCTATAAAGGAATCAAATAGTTCATGCCCTACATATTGAATAACTACACTAAGATAATAGTTCCTCACACTATTGTGAGGTCATTATTTGTTAAAAAATAAGTAAGATAACACATATATAATTGGATGATATCTCTCCAATAGTATGACCTTGAATCATACCTACCACTATCATTAGAGGTCTAAGGTTCAAGCAATAATACATGACATATTGAGACAAAGTCCAGGAAGGTTTGGTAGATCACGCTGGCTAGAATTCTCTGTATTCTTTGATAGAATTAAAAAATGAGAATGCATGAGATATTTTCCAGCTCGCACCACACAACATAGGACCTCAAAAATTGGTGGCTCAACTTAGGGCTTATGTGATTGATTTGGATCTAGAATTAACAAATGGGACCACATGAGATATTGTCCATAACGCACCACACAACGCTGGACCCCAACAATCGATGGCTCAACTTAGGGCTTATGGGATCTCTTTAGATCTATATGAATTGTTTTTTTCAATAAAACAACTATAAATGTGCCAAGTTATGTTTTTCAATAACCTCAAAATCAATTTGAGGAGGAAGATGTTGTGCGTCCAAGAGAAAAGTAATTATGCGTGTGTGTGTGTGTGTGTGTGTGTCTTGCAGTCATCAAAGACAATCATAAAGCAATTTCAATCTCATGCATTTATCATATCGAACACCGTGAAAAGAATTAAACTTTCTAATGTTTGAATCGAAGCACGAGTCTCACTATTTTTATTAATGAAATCATTGTATTGGAATTCTCATCTTAGGGTTGCATCAAAGAAATGCACAATTATTCATTCTTCATTATACTGCAAAGACTAGTGTAAAAATATACTGAAGCATAGATAGGCCATCAACTGCTTCAGGATAGTCACATTTTAGGGCACGAATTCAAGCGAAGAGCCTCCAAAAATAAAAGATTAAGCCCTAGAACTTGGTCTGTAGTTTGTATGCCAGTTGAATTCATTCAAATCATATTACAATTTGGGAAACCATAAATATGTTGGAGCTAGGGAAAATTTCATAACACTTGTATCATCATTGGTTCAAATGCCTTTGATCAGAGCTACAACCAAACATAAGACCTATCATAAAATGGAGAAATAATCCTAGAACCCTCAACAAATCCCTTGATAAAAAAAAAAATCAAACGAATTCCTTCAGATCTTCAATAGATATTGCATCACTCTATTTGATAGAAGAATATGGCCTTAGAATAGGCCTAAGCCATAGTGATTTTCTTAACCATCAAAAGTTTCAACATTCGTTGGGCCTTCTTTACCATCCTGGTTGCAGAACCTCATAGAAATCATTGTTCAGATCAAAGAGTATGTTCCATGCCTTTTGAGGGAGAATGAGCCTTCTTTTATTGGGGTAAAAGAGATTTCTAGGAGCCGACATGAGCTAGGAGGACAATTTAATTTTGAAATTTAAATTTCCATTTGGAGCCATATTTTCCCTCCAATGTGGACCGTATAATTGATTTTTGAATTAATAAAAATTATTACTTTTGACCGCGACCATTTAATGTAACCCCTTCATCAATATTTGATTTAACATTATAATGAATGTCCTTTCTCTCCACATGATATGTGTCATAACCTTGGTCAATAATATGTTTCCACATCATCACCCCTTTTGGGGTTTTTGACCATAAGGTTGGGGCACGAACGTTAATTTTTCATATCTCTCAAACCATAAGGAGTCTCGTGACATGCCTCATACCATTGGAATCGACATGATGAGAAGATTCATATGACGATGATCCTATTACAAAACCCTAATTTTCCTGGTCATTTTTTACTTTAAAGGTGAGGATTTTAGAGCTTTCTAGGGCTTCTTGATCATTGGAGCTTCAATTGATACAATCAAAATAAATATTAAGAGCATTCAAGAACCGATGTTGGCATCAATGACAACATCATTCAAAAATGTCCCCCTTTATCATTGATGGCAACACATACTCCCCTTACGATCATTGGTACCCATAAATTTATGCTTCTGACCTTCTTTCCTAATTTCTATCCCCCTTTGACATCAATGGAAAAGGGTTACTCCTCCTGATGAAATCACTTCCTCTAATGATATTTATTTCTCCATATCTATCAACTTGAAGGAGATCATGATCATTGTGGACATTTCTTCATTTAACTTCACTTTTTCCCCCTAACCAATTATCTTCCTTTGATGGTTCCTGCAATAGATATTACTCTCTCTAATTGTTTCTCTCCCCCTATCACACTATGATCCTCATGACTTGACACATCCTTTTTTGCAATCTTGTCCATGACTTTGTTAACTAAAGTTGTTACTCCACTAAAGATGACAAAGACGTAGAAAGATGTTATTACTACTTGTGTCATATATCATCTGTTATTTGTCAACCAGTCAAATGATATATCTCTAAAGGTGTTATTTTTGTTACATAGAATCCCCCTATTCAACATTCATTAGACATAAAGTCTTTAAATGCAATATCCAGAACAATGTAGAAACCAACTCTATACCTAGATCATCTTGAACCTTGACATCTTCCATCGTGGAATCATCAAACTTTTCACTTCACAAACCCCGAGATCATAATCACTTCATTCTCTTGATCTTCTTATTGTTGCTTTCTTCTCCAAACTTTCTTGTACCTAATCTTTGAATTCTCTTTCATGGAGGGTTTCCTCCTGTGTCTGCAATTACGAGAAATATGTCCATAGATATAGCACTTGAATCACTCTATATTGAGATTGAATGATGAAGCGACTGACATGTAACTTCTGCTGGCATAATTATTTTTGAAATTTTCGCTTTGATCTTGCAAGCTTGCTTCTGGGGTTTTGATAATGTTCTTGATAATTAACCATGTTATACATATTGTAGTCCCTAGCCATATGCCCAAAGTTAGAACATGAGAATAAAAAACCATTAAACATGCTAGGGCACCTACATGAAATGAATGGTCTAGAAGGTCTTCTAAGAATGTTCTTCCTTCGAGGGGGTGTAGCCCTTTGGTGATCCTTGACTACTTCAACATTTCTTCCTAGAGCTGCAACATTTAAAACTTTCTTATTCCCTTGATTTGACATTTCTTCTTTTCTCTACGGTGTCTTAGGGATTTCCTCTCATTTAGATGACGATTCTTCAACATAACCAATACCTGTTTTGATACATGGATATCTCTGGCAACTGAAAATATCATACAACATTTGTGTGCTCTTCATTCTTTTGTTTAGCCTATCAAATTACACTCGTAAGGATACATTTTCCTCTTCTCATTTCATGCAATCTTCTTCTTTCTTCTAAGTCTGACACTTATTTTATTCTTTGATTCTCTTGGTCTCGTCAAGTTGGATCTTTAGGCAAGTGCTTTCTTCTTTCAATTGGTGACAAAGGTCTTCTTTAACCTTAGACTTTTCTTTGAGATGACTCGTTAGATGAGCAATTTATTGCTCCTTTTTATTGATGATATGATCCTTCTTATCAGCATCCTGCATTTGTTCCCTAAGCCTATTAATATTTTCTATAGCTACATTGAGTTCATGTTGCTTTTGACCAACTTTTTCCTTGGGCCTACAATTTTCTTCTGCTATGTTCTTCAACTCTTTCAAAGCATTGATTAATACATTTTCCATGTTTACCTCCTTTTTTTCGTCTTCTTCATCATTGTCAGACTCTTCCATATGATAATTTTCTTGTCTTGAAGCATGATCAACGCCATCTTTGGCTTGAAGTTGAGATTGATTGAACCGAGTGTTTCCTATTATTCATTTTCTGAACATTAATGACTAACTCTTCATCTTCTGAAAAATAAGCATTCATTAAAAATAAGCATGATGGTGATTTGAGCATGGAGCTACATCCAGTAGGATGTGTATTAACAAGAAGAGTTTGTTAGTGCTCAATCTTGAGAGGAGAAGATAAAGGTTAAAGATTGTTTGTGTAAAGTCGTCACTGCCACCATGAGTGGAGAGGCTTGGTGGAGAGGCTCTATAGAAGGTCATTGGTTTGATTGGAGTACAATAGAAGGTCATTGGTTTGATTGGAGTACAATGAAGTGGGATAATGTTGGATAGTGATCTTTTTGATAATGTATTTTTAAAGAGTCCATTTGGAAACATTTTTGGGCCTGGTAATATTTTTTATTTAGGTAGTATTTTTAAGTCACAAGAATTATTAGATCAATAAAATGATTTTATTGATGACCATACATATCCAAAGCTGGAGTCCATTCCATATGAGAGCAAAAATTACTTGTCCATGAACCCAATTGGTAGTAATGTGATTGGATCTGCTTCTAATATTTCTATGACAGTGGAGGATACTACCATGGATGATGTTCTGAGGCTGCTCATGTTCGAAGATGAGTGCATTTTGGTGGCTCCTCATGGAAAGTGCGGAGAGCATGAATTGGATTACCTAGTTCGCGACCTTGCCTTGCATCCCAATTTGGAAGAGGTTGCTAATGTTAAGTACATAAGCAAAGAGCAGTTGAAGAAGCTCATAAGGAAAGCGAGAAAGGTAAAGATGAAACTGCACTAGCAAATGAACAAGCATGGACCCTTTAGGAAGAAGGCAAAAATGAAATGTTTTGTTGTAAGCCTAGCTGAGACTTAGACTAGCAGGCAAGTTAAAATTTTAGGTTGCTGTGATTAAGGGGAGGTGTTAGAATATTAATGACGATGGTTCCACCCACTGTTCCCACGTCAACATGTTTAATGTGAGTTGGCAAGAGTGGGTAAGATATCAATTCAAGTCGGTGGAGATCATTATTGATTCTCCAGTATATGTATCTATACATAATGATATTTAGTAATGAAATAACAATCTCTTTCATAGAGTCTTCAAGTTTCTGTCCATTAAACATTGAACAAGGAAACAACTCATGTGAAGAAGCCATGCATAAAAAACACTTTTATTTTCAGCGTGGAATCATGGATAATTACAAAGTAACTATCACGTGTCATGTGCCAAGGATAGGGTTAAGGTTAATCACAAACTATTTAATTTATTACAGAAGTTGATAACACATTATGTTGTCAAATCCTTCGTGAGATCTAAGAGAGTTAGAATGACTCTACCTCTGGAACATAGACTTAAACAACAACAAAGAAACAAACAACAGGATATGAGGACTGAAGTTTTCCTACAAGTTAACAATATGGAAGCTTGCAATATCAAGAATTTGTCTGTGAGAGAACAAAGTGATAACGATGCAGAAAAGTTCCAATATATGAGGTTGCTTTAGCAATATAGCAAGGGCATGTTGTAAGTTACACAATAGTAGGTCCTTTTCATCATCTCCATTTCCATCTTGACAATGAGATATAAGGTGGAAAATGTGTACTATTCCTTGCAAGGAGAGGACAAGCTCAAAGATGGAGAACTTTAGATTTTTTTTTCTCTCTACATTTTATGGGAGGGTGGAAGCATTGGGCTTTGTCTAAGTAGACTATAATTTTTTCTGGATGGAAAATTTAGGCGTTGTTTATATGTGAGACTTTTTGAGTTTCTGCCAGATTTGTGGCTGGAAACCAGTGAAATGTTTTGTAGTGAAATCTTGATTTGTGATGTTTAAACTAGCTTTTTAACTGCATATATGGATTCAACACCCTCAAAAGCCCTTGGAGCACTTCGATTGTGAAGAGTTCACCCACCAAACATGTGATCTCAATGAATGACTGCGAGATTCTAGACAAATTAGATCAAAAAATAAACTGGAAAGCTTTTTAAAAAGTCTCACTTATAGATAACTTCATGAATTTATCCTGGAAATCCAACGAAAAATCTTCAATAAATCTCACTTTCAAAGTGTTTAAATTATTTTTTGATAGCACCATCAATAACCCTTGGGGCATCCAAAATTCTGAAGCCCAGATTTTCAAAAATTTCCCCGTGAAGTGGCCTGCTTAGACTACCCAAAAACATTGTGATCCTCAACTATTTACCTATTGTATTTATATGTACTATGTACATAATTTTTTAGACCATTCTTAATATACAGTTGAATTCATTTTCCAATTTGTGATTCCAACAGTGCTATCAAAGTAGTGATTCATCCGCTTTGTTGATTAAGTTGAGCCCCTAATTTTGTGGCCTTCCAGAGTTGAGCCACTAATTTTGTGAGCTTCTTGAACACTCCTTTCTCAAACTCTGGTTTTGAAACCTTGGAGTGAAGATTCTAGTAAAAAACGAAGGAGGAAGATGGACTTCCATTAGACCGAGTGAGTCCTGGAGCCGTGGACAAGCAACAAAGCATTCTTAGGTGTGGTCAATCAAGCCACTGGAGCATAGAGGTGGAGCGTAGTGGAGTTGTTGGAACACAGAGGAATCAGAAAACTTGAACTCACAACAATTATGCCATTGACCAGACTAGTATCAAAGCAGATGAAGTAAAAAAGACAAATATATACAAAAGGTATGCCAATTTGTATTTATGGATGTGCATGATGATAACAATAGAGTGAAAGCAGGTTAGTTGGCCTGTAACTTCGACATTGCTATTTTTTATGTTATGGATGCCTCCCCTTGGTTTGGGGCTTGATGTGTTGACTTGATCTTGACCCTTCATAATGATTGTGTGGTATTGAATGTTGTTTGATTTTTTAGTTACCAATAAAGTAGTTGTGTTTTTGGGCTGCTTTCAGGCAGTTCTCATAGGGAGGTTTTCAATATTTTGACGCTTAAGTTTTTATATATATATATATATATATAGATAGTGCCTATCTTTTTCCGAGAAGACTTTATTGGCTGCAGCTTTTGCTGTAAGATGTCTATAGGATATGTCTTAGTATTTTTTGGTAACCAGAGCATTTTTTGTTCAAAATTAAATGGTTCTTTTCATGTCTTTGACATTGAGGCTACATGACAACACAAAGAAGATCCAGTGTGACACATGGTTTTCTTGGTATTTTCCTTCTGTTCTGCTACGAGATCTATATGGGTTCTTTCCTATCTAACATTTGTCTAACCTTGTCTATCTCCTAATCATCTTCCATCTCGAAAACAAATACGTACTCCAAGTGCTGAAACGCAGTTCAATGAGGGCGATCTATTGTCCCGAGATCAACGCAAAAGCCTGTTGCATTGTTCTCACCTTGAAGAACTCCCGAAATCTAACATTTCGTCTTTGACTATTCAAAACTGCCGGTGATTTCTGGAAGCCCATACAATTAGCGCTTAGAGATTCTTTGGATGAAAAAACATGAAATATTAATATAGCAAAAGAAGTCATTACTCAAAAGTCGATGCAATACTGTTGCAAGGGCGATCTAATATCGCAAGGGTGAATTGCTGGGCAATCTACATTGTTATTTCCATCAATTCCACAACTGATATTACTCTCAACTCCGATCTATGGTTGCGAGGGCGATCTACTGTACTACCGCGAGGGTTATCCTTTTTAGGGTTATTTTTCCCATCTATCTCTCACCGTGAGGACGATCTACTGGTTTGGGCGATCTACTGTCACGAGATCTATGAGAGGAAGCGTTGTTGTCGAGTGATCTACAGCTAGATCCAAGGCTTTGTCTTCAGTTCTTACTGCTTGAGCATGATGGTGATTTGAACCATTGCGAGTGTGACGATCTTCGGCGAAGTCTTCCACCCTTGGATGCTTGGCATCGATATTATTATTGGCACTGTTAACGAGTCTTACCATGATATCTTGAGCTCTTTGCTTGGAGATCTGGACTTCATTAAATGACAGAGGGACAACATTGTAAGAAACACTTTAACTCTGATTCCAGATGGCTCCCAGCTTCGCGAAGATAGCTATTGGCTAAGCTCTGTCCACCTCTGGGGAGCAAGATCCTGCCCATATCGTCAGTGAAGCCCCAACTTCCACTGTCCATGTGGTCCAAACCTCACTCGATGAGGCTTTGAAGTTTTCTGAAAGTGCCCTAATCTGTTAGTTCAATGGTTTTTGGCTGCGACTGACACCTCTGCATAGTTGGATCTTGGAGGTATGGAAGCATGTCATTTCTGATGAAATTAATATCTAGCCCTTTGCTAGGGGTTTCTTTATACTGGATTTTGAAAACCATGAAAGTAGACAATGTATTCTAGATTCTGGCCCTTGGTTTTGGGAAAACTCAAGCCTATTCATGAAGCCATGGAACCCATCATTCGATCCCTCAACAATAGTGATAACCTCAGCACCAGTTTGGGCAAGATTGCCAAACCTACTCTTGCATCTCTAAAATTTCTCCTCGCTAAAATCCATTGCAAATGCAATTGGGAAATTTTACTGCAGGTGCCCAAAAACATAGGAATATGCCAGAACCACCTATGCACGCATTTGTGTGGAAATGGACTTTAGCGCCGAATTCCCAACTGAAATAAACCTAACAAGTAAAGACTATGTGTGGAACCAGAAACTTGATTATGAAAGTGTCATTTTCAGATGTCGATCCTGCTTTGAGACAGGCCATCTAGCCAAAAATTGCCCAAAATCCTCCCAGAAAAATTATGCTAGAAAGAATCAACACAAATCTACATGGTGGGAAGGACCACAAAAATAACATTACACTGTCATCAAGGAAGAACACTCTCCAGAAAATGCAGAAAATCGGGCAAGAAAGAAACAACTCTCAGGACAAGCACGGGGAAAGCCCTGCTCAACAACAAAAAAGTGAACTCGACAACCCCTTAAGCATCAACAATTATGAGGATTCGAATACCGCACAAATAAATCTTCATTTAACAACAAAGATCTCCCAGACCAAACTTCTTCTCTGACTATCTTCAAAACGATGAACACAACAGATCGCAAAGCTAAGACACCAATGTCCCAAGAACTAGAAGAGATGAAGGAGATGCAAGATAAAGGAAGCTGGAAGACCGTAGAGAAAAAGAGAAAGCTACAACACCAATCTCGCCAAGAATGAGGAGAAGCCAAACAATTAAGAACTAAGAAAATTATAGGTCTGATAGACCAATTTGGTCTCAGTGGACATTAAGCACCATCATCATCATCATCAAAAAGAATCAACCATTCATTAATAGTTTGTTATAACATTAAGGTGTTTTGTGTTGTGGAAGACAACAATGTTTGAATTTATGCTTAGCAATAAAATTGTGGAGTTTAGGAAGGCACAGAGAAGTGTTTAATTGTTAAAGGCAGAGCGTGTGAATGAATGTGTTGTGACTAAGTTGAGTTTGGATTTGATATTTCCAAGGCGGGTCTACAATTTGAAATGCCAAAAGAAATCATATTTTTCGATAGCTTGAAAATTGTTGATGTCAATATCGTAGTTTCTTCACCTATTTTACGTTACTTTCTTGGGCAATGAAATCAAAAAGTTTCTATGTTGAATAGATTGTATTGTGTGAGTATGGTTGTTGTAGTGGGTGTTTGTATAAATCATGTTCCAATTGAATTTATGGTTGAGAGCTCTCAATGATAAATATCTATTTGAAAGATTGTGGAATGTTAGAACATTGTAATTTGGATACCATGGCATTGTAATTTGGAGAGAACAAAGATCTACAAGGCCAGTCATATATCATATGCGGTGAACTTTTTCTCTGCTCAACACAAGTACTCTAACATACTTTACTTCTATTTTGTAGTAGTTTCTTACTTCATCATGTATTCGATTTATTTGGTGTCTGCAAAATATGCTTTCAATGGCATGTTTTTAGATTCGGTGCAAGCCGAAATTTTGTAAGAAGTGGTTTATGAGGAAGCAAGTATTGTTGGTGCCTTTGTGTATGTACTTGAAGACCTGCCTTTCCTCTTTTCTTATTTAAATATTGTATCGACTATTATTCATCATTTACTTGATTTTGCATTATAAGTGGGTGCATTTTTGGTTGAACCCAATGCACTTAATTTTATGATTGCAAAATGGCCAACCTTGAGGGATTATTAGAGTTGTTGAATACTCTAATATCCATTGTTCATAACACATTCATAATTAGCAAGGACACTCTTTAACATATGAACCTGTTTACAAAATGTTCAAGACAAAATTGAGTTTTTGGAGCTTGAGTCAAAGTTACAATGAGATGAACTTTAGTAGAAGCATTGTGATTCTGAATTGGTTTTTGCTCAGAAAAAGTACCAATTTGAGTTTGACTTCCATCAGAAATCAAAGTTTGATGAGAATAATGAAGCTATTTCAGGAGCAAATTTTCATATAGATTTGAAATTTCAACCTACACATCCTAAGACTTTCATCAGACCTTGGGAAGAAGTTGTGAACAACAAGAAAAAAAATCCATCTCGGATATGACAAGGATGTGTCATTTTATATTCCAGATTATTTTAAGCCCGTCAATTTTTGTAGTGTTGGATTTCTTCAAGATTATCCATCTTCATTTTCACATGTTCCACAACATTAAGAAATTGTTAGATGCCATCATTGTGATTGAGTTGAACATATGAAAGACCAATTTTTTGATCTTCACCCTTGTGAACATTGTGGTAAGCACAATCATCATTCAGATGTTCTAGAAACAAGAGCCTTGCAAGAAAGAAGATTCATTTTGCATCGAATGCTTCATGAAAATAGTCGTCAATAACCAAGAAGATATATCGATCATATCACAAAATTTGTTCATGAGTTTTGAATAGTCTTGCAGTGAATATTTCTTCATCTTCTCACCTTGTATCTGGGAGGGGGGAATCAATCGTCAACTACTTTCTTCGAAGATTCATCAAGTGAGTCTGAGTTGACAACTACTTTTTATCAAGTGAACCTGAGTTACAACTAGAACTTGGGCCCGATTCAGAGTTGTTGCAAGAGACAACCATGTTCTATGAGCGTGTTTTCTTTTTATTTATTTTTTTGTGGCATGTTTTAAACCACCATCTCGAGAAGACTTTTATTTTTGCCACATTAGTTTGTGGTCATCTTAAAACCGACATCAGTTTTTTGTTAGTGAGCACTTCCACTAGTAGAAGAGTTCAACTTCTAGCTAGATTAGAAATTGTTCAAGGAAATTCTTTGATAGTTCCAAAGTTGGTGGCCAACCTAAAAACACCACTAGCCAAGACCTCGAGTTCTCCCATCTTTCAGTTTGTTTGTGGTTTTCTCCTAAAAACCACCATTTTAGAGAGCACATTCAACTATTGGATTTCATGCATTTTTTCATTTTAGTTCTCTTCTTGGACTTATATACACCCCTTCGGATTAAGGGGGGAATAATAACCACCTAATTTGTCAGGGTTCTAGTGGACAATTATTGCTAGTCCAAGAAACCTAGGAAACTGAATCAAGGATTTAACTATTGTATTTATTTGTACTATGTACATCATTCCTTATACCATTATTAATATATAGTTGAATTCATTTTCCAATTTGTGATTCCAAAAGTAAGTTAGAATCAAGTTCAACAACTACAAAGCTTTCTTGGCATACTAAGGTCATGGTAAAATATGAGGAATTCAGTTCATAATTTGTTATAGTTCGACTAATCTCCATGGAAATTATGTTCTGTATGTAACTTTGACATATATTTTTCATTGGGTTCTCTTCAATACATTTTTATATTTCTATCTACTGAAGACAATCCTTTTGGCTTCAACAAATTAGCATGCTAATAAATAAGTGAAGCAAGAGAGTGAATACCGTGTGACTAAACACAATAAACATGTGGACAGGACCTACCCACATTGATTATTGCCATCCCACATCAACAACCAAAGAATTACATCTATAGAGAGTAAAACATGGGTTCAATGCTACACATTTGGTCTTGCATCGGAAAATGGAAATCCAGTCTGAACATTTATAACACCTAATAACACCCCTCACCTTAGTTTAACTCAATTTATCTAAATATATATTTGGGATCTAGGCTGAAAGGGATTAATTTTGTCGAAATACAAACTTCTTTTTATAATGCAAAATTTGATGAACGATTTGCACTTTAATGGATTTGATCCTTAAATCTAGAATTAAGATGAATCTACTTATGAACCACATTGTGATATTTTTAAATGATTTACATCATTATGAATGTAAATAATAAGAAGGTAAAAATGTTTGGTTATAAAAATATTGAATATTAAAAAAATGAAATAATTAACATATTGAATAACAACATATTTCAATCTATATTTTTTTTAGTTTTTAACATAGTTTGTGGAGGATAAAAATTATGTTTATATATATGTTTGAGATGAACATGATCCTTTAAAATTAATTTAATTTCTTTAGTTCGTTGAGAATATAGAAAGCAATATTCAAAAGTATATTTCTTCAAGAATTACCAAAAATTGGTTGAATAAAAATAAAGAAGCAATGTTCAATAAATAAAATTGTGCATTGAATTCAATGCATGTACACATAAATCAATATATTGATCTCAATGTACATATCAATTTAATATACATATTTATAATCATTGATTTTAGTAAAAAATGTCAATTTTGTATTCAATGTCAAATGTTATTTCTATTTTAAATATTTAATGTGTTGATTTCAAGTTTCTAAATGCATATATCTAGAAATGATGAAAAATGTACATTGAAATCAATGTATTGACGATAGTATACATGTCAATTTCTATTCAATATTAAATTTTATTTATTTCAATTATTTTCAAATATTAATGCATTGATTTTGATATACATGTTTATTTTAGTTGCATTGATTTAGAAATGATGAAAAATGTACATTGAAATCAATGCATTGATTATAGTATACATGTTAATTTCTATTCAATATTAAATTTTATTTATTTAAATTATTTTCAAATATTAATGTATTGATTTTGATATACATGTTTATTTTAGTTGCATTGATTTAGAAATGATGACAAATGTATATTGAAATAAATACTCTATATTAAAACCAAGTATTTTTAGAATCACAAATATTTGTTGACTTGCATATTTATGTCTAGACACAAATGATATTTTCATATATTAATAAGTTAATTGGTATTCATAGCTTTTGATAAGATTGTGACCGCAAATAGTGTCCATCTTCTTTTCACTCTCTATTTATATTTATTGTAGTATTGTTAATTTGTACAACCCAATAATTCATATTAATAGATTATGTTAAAAAAATAATAACCTTTTATGATTCTAATTTCATTTATTAAATTTTTGACATCACATTATTTACATAAACATATAATAATTTTTTTTATATATAATACTCTATCCATGCATAAATTAATACATTAATTTTAATATACATATCTATTTCTATGTCAATCCCTATATATAATCAAATTAATACATTAATTTTAGTATACATATCTATTTCTATGTCAATCCCTATATACTTCTACTTAGGCTTAATATTATGCTCTATTTCTTATTCGTTTTAATCATTATTGGGTATGGGGTGCAATAGTAATATTTTATATCCCTTGCTCTTGTACTCTTATCATTAGAATTTAATTATGCTTCTAACGGTTTTAGATTAGTAACGTATTTAAACAAATTTGAAGTTGCTAAATAAGTTCTTAGCTAGTGGCTCGAGAGTTAAGTGTTATTTTTTTTTAACCTAAACGAGTATTTTTGTATTTTGTTCGTGGCAAATACTCAAGAGTTAAATTTATTTATTTTAACCGGAATGAATATTATTTTTATTAAATTGGCGCTTGTTCGCGACAAATATTACCAGATTGCTGAAGAACATTGGGGACGTTAGTCTATATCTAATTACCCTTACCGAGATTACATATAAAAAAAAAAAATTTTAAAAAAAAAAATAATCCCAATGCTCTTATTTGTGGAGGAAAAATTAGAACAAAAAACACAAAAATTTATAACCAAACATTGCAGAGGTGATTTATCTGAAGGGTCTGTCGACCGATTGAGGTCGATTTAGCTGAATGCACTGTAGCTTGAGATCCGAGATGATGTTGTGAAGAGCATCGAATTCGTTTTCAAGGCATGAGATTTCAAAGGTGTTGCATTCACAACGTCCTGTTGGTATAGTTGAACATGCATATCATAAAGTTCAGAATTAATAGTTTCAAGTTCATTTTTACCAATCGTGGAGGATGATGAGTCAGATGTCGAAGAACTTGAATCCATGAAAGGGACAGGATGATGCCTGAACCCACAGAGAAGTGCTTTATCAACAGGGAAAAGGAGAGAGAAGGACCCAAGATAGCTAAGTTTACATCTGTTATCCAGAAGCAGATAGAATGCTTATTTTCAGAGAGGTGGATCATGCGGAAAAAGCTCTAATATATCAACATCCATCATATCATGATGTATTCCATAGAATGTTTATTTTCAGAGATAAATTTTGAGAAAGAACTCGAATATATCAACATCCATCACATCATAATACATCATAATTGCTTCAACAAACGATAACTTATTTCAGTGGTGTTAGTTTTTCAAACCCAGATATATTTGACAGAATGTTTATTTTCAGAGAGAGAAATCTTGAAAAAAACCTCGAATATATCAACATCCATCACATCATAATGCATCATAATTGCTTCAACAACGGACAACTTATTTCAATAGTGTTAGTTTTTCAAACCCAAGTGAAAAAAATAATAATATACACTCCCAACTACCCGGATAAGTCCCCGTAATCTACAGAACGCTTATTGACATACCCATTGAAAATGGACCGCTCTCAATTGAGTCTCACTAACAATATAGACATAACCCAGTGAGGAGGGACAATGCATGAACCAATACTAATCCAGATTTATTCTCAATGCATCCATAGAGTTGGGCATGAGCTATCAATTCCACATCGTGAGAATCAAATGAAAAAGATATATAGAATCCAATGAAATGTTTTTAAATAGAATCAAATATATTTAAAGATATATAGAATCAAATGAAATATCTCATTTTTTCCACTGATTAATAGAAATGATGTAAACACTAGGGGATGGAGAAAAGGTTTATAATTGAAAACTAAACAATGGACATGAGAGAATGATATAGTGTAGTGACAAATACAACACACTAGGAATATGTATCCTTTTTTCTTATTTTCAATGGAGTCTTCTATCTAGGTTGATGGCCAAAAGTGGTTGGAATTTGGGTAAAAAATTTTCAAAAAAAATTGTAGGGGCAGTGTTTGAATCTTGTTTTTGATGGTGGAAATGGATTCAGCATCATCAAAAACGTAGAGGACACCAAAAATTTTGAAGTTTAACAACTATAAATTGGATTTATAAAAATCCTTGCCTGATTTTCTCTAAATATGACTAGAATTTCCATAACTTTTTGGGCAATTCCTCCAGTGAGTTAGACTATGACATTTTCAATAGTAGAAAGAAATAAATCAACCTCGCTTAAGTTTATATTCGAAATATTTGAATTTCTTATATTTTTAATATTTTAGTTTTGGTCACTGGACTTTATTCTTTTGAAATTAAAGCATCTAAGCATTCATAATTTTGAATTTTTATAAGAAGAGTTTCGGCTTAAATCACATGAAAAAGACCTTTGTCGACGTGTTCGTCAGGACAAGTTGAAGAAACTGGCCTAGCAAGTTAAATAGACTGAGCATACGCGTTTCGAACCAACTAGTGTGGTTCATCGTCAGGACAAGTTGAAGAAACAGATCTGGCCTAGCAAGTTAAATAGACTGAGCAATACTCAAACGGCTACCTAACGGCTAATTTTGACTCTAGGACCCAGGCCTAAATTATATTCATAAATTTAATCTTATTATTATTTTTGCAATATTGAGGTTAATAATATATTATTTTACTTCTAGAAATAAGAGAAGTAGGTACAATTACTAACTGAGCGAATAGTATCCAAAGTCAAGTTGAAGAAACAGATCTGGCCTAGCAAGTTAAATAGACTGAGCAGACGCGTTTCGAACCAACTAGTGTGGTTCATCGTCAGGACAAGTTGAAGAAACAGATCTGGCCTAGCAAGTTAAATAGACTGATCAATACTCAAACGGCTACCTAGCAAGTTAAATAGACTGAGCAGACGCGTTTCGAACCAACTAGTGTGGTTCATCGTCAGGACAAGTTGAAGAAACAGATCTGGCCTAGCAAGTTAAATAGACTGAGCAATACTCAAACGGCACTAATTTTGACTCTAGGACCCAGGCCTAAATTATATTCATAAATTTAATCTTATTATTATTTTTACAATATTGAGGTTAATAATATATTATTTTACTTCTAGAAATAAGAGAAGTTAGGTACAATTACTAACTGAGCGAATAGTATCCAAAGTAATTTATTTATTTAATTATTAAGAAAATAATACTAAGGTAATTTTGAAGATTATTATTAATTAATTATGTTTTGAATGATTTCTTTTACATAAATTAATAAATATTCTATATTCATTTATTAAAATTCTTGATTAAAAATATGTTATAAAATTATTAAATCTAACTAACTTATAAAATACCATTCTTAAGGGGTTACTTTGAAAAGTAAAAGAGAAAAATAATTCATTTATTTCTTGAATTATATATATATAATATATATATATATATATATATATATATATTATATATATATATAATATATATTATTTTAATAAATATTAAAATGCTTATAAAATATTTAGAAAAGCTATACTTATATCCATTAGCTTAAATAGCTGAAAATAAGTAACTAAATAGAAGCAATCACAAATAACAATAAAAATATCAATAAGTGTAATACACATAGCCCCAAGAATATATTATAGTTTAGATACACTAATAATAATAACATAATGAATTAAATAATTAACTACCAAAACAGGGGAAGGACCCTCAACAGGATGGATTAATACCTTCAATTAAATAAATCTTTTAATAAAATAATCACAATTAAATACAGGAGGAACCCAAAATATAGGAGAGAACATAAAGCTGCGAGCGATAAGAAAAGATTAAACAAAAGCATCCAGGATGGCCAAAGGGGCAGGGGGGGAAGGAAAAAACCCTAAGACGACAGGGCAGGGATCCAACTTCTACTTACCTTCCACCCATCATCTCTGTTGAGATTTTGGGTCTACGGCTCAATTTCAATAGCTTCCCTTAACTTGCGTTGATGGAACTTATCCACTCTGGCAATGACTTTGGCTTCCTCAATACAGATCTGGTGCTTGGTCTTTTCCACGTGCTCAGCTAAGGCTGAGGACTTTGTTCTTCCATGCCTCAGGTCTGCTGCATGCTCGCAAATTCTCTGTTGGATGGAGCGCCCCGTTTCCCCTATATAGGGTGTCCCACAAGAGCAAGGAATCAAATACACACCCTTCATGTCTTTGGGCTTAATAGGATCCTTCACCGACCGCAGGGAATTACAGATGGTTCTGAGGGGCTTGAAGGTTGAGGGAATGTCAAACTTTCTAAGGATCCGAGCAATCTTGTCCGTGGTCCCTTGGATATAGGGAAGATGGACACCTAGATGGCGTTCCTTCGGTTCTTTTTTAGAAAACGCATTTTTAGAAGCTTTACGGAAAGCCTTCTGACCTAGGTGCCTACTATATCCGTTTTCCACAAAGACATCAAGGAGGTGGGATCTCTCTCTGTCCAGGTTATCATTATCCGAAATCCTGAGGGCACGCGTAGCCAGGGTGTTAAGAACCCCCATCTTCTGAGCAGGGAAATGATGGGAATCAGCATGAAGATACTGCTCTGTGTGAGTTTTCTTATGGAACACCGCGTGGGAGAGAGAGCCGTCCTTCTTCCTCGAAATGAGAATATCCAAGAAAGGGAGGCTGCCATTGACCTCTTTTTCCATGGTGAACTTAATAGCTGGGGACTGGCCGTTGAGGTGATCCAGGAACCGATCTAGCTCCTCATGGCCATGGGACCAGATGACATTAGTGTCATCTACATACCTTTTCCACAGCTTAGGAGGGAGACGAGCCGAGGCAAGAGCCTTGGCTTCAAAATCTTCCATAAAAAGATTCGCCACGATCGGAGAGAGGGGGAAACCCATGGCAACGCCACAGGTCTGTTCGAAGAACTCACCCTCAAAACAGAAGAATGTGGAAGTGAGACACACCTCAACCAGATGAGCAGTGTCCGGATCTGTTAGGCGATAGATCACTTCCATGACCTCTTTTATAGGAATGCAAGTGTACAAGGAGACCACATCAAAGCTGACCAGAATGTCTTCAGGGTCAAGCCTAATATCCTTGAGATCCATGATGAAGGATGCAGAGTCCTTCACGAAGGACTCAGTGCGGCCAACTAGGGGCTTAAGCTTGAGAGCCAGAAACTTGGCTAGGAGGTAGGTCGGACATCCGATGGTATTGACGATAGGCCTCAGAGGGACCCCTTCCTTGTGAATTTTAGGCACCCCATAGATTCTAGGGGCGATGGGATTGCTCTCAATGAGCTTACGGGACAGGGCGCCCATCGAGTTGCTAGACTTGATGGCGTGAGCCACTGTCTTAGAGACCTTCTTCAGAGGGTTCTTGGCAAGTTTTTTATAACTGCCACTGTTGTGAAGATGATCTAACATCTTCTTACGGTAATCATCTTTGTTGAGGATGACCGTAGCCCCTCCTTTATCCGCTTTAAGGACCACAATATCTTCATTTTGATTTAAGGACTTTAAGGCATAGAACTCCTCCTTACTGAGGTTCCTTCGAGGGGGTTTAGCCTTCCTAAGGACAACAGCACAATCTTGCCTGATGGTGTCCTTAATATTATCAGGCAGATCTCTAATTCCATGCTCTACGTCACAAATAATGTCATCTACAGGGATTCTGCTAGGGGCAAGGGCAAAGTTTAAGCCCTTGCTTAACAGACCAAAAACAGACGGGGAGAAGGAAAAATTTCAAAGGTTAACCACCTTATTATTCCGAGAAGACGAGAGAGGGGAGACCTTTCTGCAGAGGTCTTCCTGCTCATTACTAATGGCAGGACCCCCAATGTCCTCCTAACATATAATCATCTTATTGGGATCACCTACTTTAACATCATTAATAAAACTATTGGTATAACATAGATTATTAATGTTATTATTAGGAATCATATTCTCATTATCAGCTTCATTATTATTGATGTTATTGTATGGTTCATTATTATTTTTAGAATTGTATAAATTATTAATGTTCTTATTAGGAATCATATTATTATCCACTTCATTATTGATGTTATCATTATTGATGTTATTATATGATTCTTTATTATTTTTAGAGTTGTCTAAATTAATAATCCGCTTATTATTATCACGGTTCCTATCGTTATATGTATTGTTTGGATTATCTATGATAATCTTATTCCTATTTGAGTTAATATAAGTATTGTTCCTTTTAGAAATATCATTATTAATGTTGTTGTATAAGCTATTCTCATTCATGAGGTCCTTATTATTACTGTTCATAGTATACTACTTATTATTGTTATATTCATTATCGAAACTACCCTCCTGCCTCTTACCTGAATCTATGTTAATGTTGTTCGATGCTATGCTTATTAAATTAACGTTAAGACTCTCACCGAACCTAAACTTCGGGCGACTGCAGTCCACAACAGAGCTAACCTTATGAATTACCTCTTTGAAGACACCCGGGAACCGACACTCCGAACCTGCGAGCGTCGTCCGATCACCATTGTTGGGAGGTCGATTGCTAGCTGCGGACTCTACGCTTGACACCCCAGCTGCATTTGAAACTCTAACTGCGCCGACTACTTCACCTCCCGGCTGTGAGAGCGTTCCAGATGGCGAGACATCTCGGTTTATATTGAATGAATCAACCAACTGGGACCTCAGATTACGTAACTGGCAATCTTTGGGGGCGGTTGTGAACGCAGTCTCATCATCGAACTTATCAACCTAATTGACAACGCATCTGTTATCCTCGCTGACCCCGTTCGACCTCAGATTACGTAACTGGCAATCTTTGGGGGCGGTTGTGAATGCAGTCTCATCATCGAACTTATCAACCTGACTGACAACGCATCTGTTATCCTCGCTGACCCCGTTCCTGCCATCTGATCGATCATCATTGGATTTGCGGACCTCCATATCATCGAGGTTTCTTGAAAGCCGGCCCTAACTCGTAACAACCGATCCTCCATATACCCTGAGGTTACACAGCGGTGCATTATTCGGAACAGGACCCTTGCTGCGCGCTGGAGAGGCAGCTACCTCGTCCTCGATCTTGCCATTAGACCTTGCCAACCTCTGACCTTGCTCATTATCCGCCATAGAGACTCGATGAGGCAGCATGGAATTAAATGTTTCGACTGCAAACTGCTCCTCAGAAACGAGGGAATGCTCTATGCCCGACCCACCTGGGAGATCAGCAGGGATCAATGATGACGGGGCAGGCCTGCTACAGCATCCTGGCTGCCCGGATGAACGGATAACGGAGCGTTCTCCAGATGATTCATGACTGAAGGACGACACCAAGAACGGAGGGCTGATTTTTGAGAAACCGAGAAACGGCTGAGGGAACTGCGGCCCATTGAATCTTCACTCTCAGATTTCTGAGCTAAGCCCTGAAACTTCTTAGCCTGTTTTTGTCCTCTGATCTCCTCCAAACGCAATGATTTTAATGCAGAGCATGCATCTATTCTGGCCCACACAGAGGGAGAGATCTTGTTTGCGAGATCCAAGTGCAAAACCAGAAGGTTCCGAGCGATATGATCAAGGTTTCTCCTGACCCTGTCAATTTCAGACCTCAAAAGCGTAAGACTGGCCTTCACAAACACTCCATGGTTAGAAGGAGTGTGGATACGATGACTGATTTGGGCGAAGACTGGGATAACTACGAAATCTCTGCATCTCTTCAAAAACGCTAGATCTGTCTTCAACTTCGAGACGTGCAAGCGTGCCCCTTCAAAATAGTGAACTTTAGAAGCGATGGCTGTACCGTGCAGGGAAACAATTGTAGAATTGAGGCTTCTGTGATCCATCATAGTTATAAGAAGAGCTTCGGCGTAAATCACATGAAAAAGACCTTTGTCGACGCGTTTCGAACCAACTAGTGTGGTTCATCGTCAGGACAAGTCGAAGAACAAATCTGGCTTTGCAAGTTAAATTGACTGAGCAGAGACTCCAACGGCTACCTAACAGCTAATTTTGACTCTAGGAACTAGGTTAAAATTATATTCATAAATCATCTGGAGAACGCTCCGTTATCCGTTCGTCCGGGCAGCCAGGATGCTGTAGCAGGCCTGCCCCATCATCATTGATCCCTGTTGATCTCCCAGGTGGGTCGGGCATAGAACATTCCCTCGTTTCTGAGGAGCAGTTTGCAGTCGAAACATTTAATTCCATGCTGCCTCATCGAGTCTCTATGGTGGATAATGAGCAAGGTCAGAGGTTGGCAAGGTCTAATGGCAAGATCGAGGACGAGGTAGCTTCCTCTCCAGCGCGCAGCAAGGGTCCTGTTCCGAATAATGCACCGCTGTGTAACCTCGGGGTATATGGAGGATCGGTTGTTACCAGTTATGGCCGGCTTTCAAGCAACCTCGATGATATGGAGGTCCGCAAATCCAGTGATGATCGATCAGATGGCAGGAACGGGGTCAGCGAGGATAACAGATGCGTTGTCAGTCAGGTTGATAAGTTCGATGATGAGACTGCGTTCACAACCACCCCCAAAGATTGCCAGTTACGTAATCTGAGGTCGAACGGGGTCAGCGAGGATAACAGATGCGTTGTCAATCAGGTTGATAAGTTCGATGATGAGACTGCATTCACAACCGCCCCCAAAGATTGCCAGTTACGTAATCTGAGGTCCCAGCTGGTTGATTCATTCAATATAAACCAAGATGTCTCGCCATTTGGAACGCTCTCACAGGCGGGAGGTGAAGTAGTCGGCGCAATTAGAGTTTCAAATGCAGCTGGGGTGTCAAGCGTAGAGTCCGCAGCTAGCAATCGACCTCCCAGCAATGGTGATCGGACGACGCTCGCAGGTTCGGAGTGTCGGTTCCCGGGTGCCTTCAAAGAGGTAATTCATAAGGTTAGCTCTGTTGTGGACTGCAGTCGCCCGAAGTTTAGGTTCGGTGAGAGTCTTAACGTTAATTTAATAAGCATAGCATCGAACAACATTAACATAGATTCAGGTAAGAGGCAGGAGGGTAGTTTCGATAATGAATATAACAATAATAAGTAGTATACTATGAACAGTAATAATAAGGACCTCATGAATGAGAATAGCTTATACAACAACATTAATAATGATATTTCTAAAAGGAACAATACTTATATTAACTCAAATAGGAATAAGATTATCATAGATAATCCAAACAATACATATAACGATAGGAACCGTGATAATAATAAGCGGATTATTAATTTAGACAACTCTAAAAATAATAAAGAATCATATAATAACATCAATAATGATAACATCAATAATGAAGTGGATAATAATATGATTCCTAATAAGAACATTAATAATTTATACAATTCTAAAAATAATAATGAACCATACAATAACATCAATAATAATGAAGCTGATAATGACAATATGATTCCTAATAATAACATTAATAATCTATGTTATACCAATAGTTTTATTAATGATGTTAAAGTAGGTGATCCCAATAAGATGATTATATGTCAGGAGGACATTGGGGGTCCTGCCATTAGTAATGAGCAGGAAGACCTCTGCAGAAAGGTCTCCCCTCTCTCGTCTTCTCGGAATAATAAGGTGGTTAACCTTTCAAATTTTTCCTTCTCCCCGTCTGTTTTTGGTCTGTTAAGCAAGGGCTTAAACTTTTCCCTTGCCCCTAGCAGAATCCCTGTAGATGACATTATTTGTGACGTAGAGCATGGAATTAGAGATCTGCCTGATAATATTAAGGACACCATCAGGCAAGATTGTGCTGTTGTCCTTAGGAAGGCTAAACCCCCTTGAAGGAACCTCAGTAAGGAGGAGTTCTATGCCTTAAAGTCCTTAAATCAAAATGAAGATATTGTGGTCCTTAAAGCGGATAAAGGAGGGGCTACGGTCATCCTCAACAAAGATGATTACCGTAAGAAGATGTTAGATCATCTTCACAACAGTGGCAGTTATAAAAAACTTGCCAAGAACCCTCTGAAGAAGGTCTCTAAGACAGTGGCTCACGCCATCAAGTCTAGCAACTCGATGGGCGCCCTGTCCCGTAAGCTCATTGAGAGCAATCCCATCGCCCCTAGAATCTATGGGGTGCCTAAAATTCACAAGGAAGGGGTCCCTCTGAGGCCTATCGTCAATACCATCGGATGTCCGACCTACCTCCTAGCCAAGTTTCTGGCTCTCAAGCTTAAGCCCCTAGTTGGCCGCACTGAGTCCTTCGTGAAGGACTCTGCATCCTTCATCATGGATCTCAAGGATATTAGGCTTGACCCTGAAGACATTCTGGTCAGCTTTGATGTGGTCTCCTTGTACACTTGCATTCCTATAAAAGAGGTCATGGAAGTGATCTATCGCCTAACAGATCCGGACACTGCTCATCTGGTTGAGGTGTGTCTCACTTCCACATTCTTCTGTTTTGAGGGTGAGTTCTTCGAACAGACCTGTGGCGTTGCCATGGGTTTCCCCCTCTCTCCGATCGTGGCGAATCTTTTTATGGAAGATTTTGAAGCCAAGGCTCTTGCCTCGGCTCGTCTCCCTCCTAAGCTGTGGAAAAGGTATGTAGATGACACTAATGTCATCTGGTCCCATGGCCATGAGGAGCTAGATCGGTTCCTGGATCACCTCAACGGCCAGTCCCCAGCTATTAAGTTCACCATGGAAAAAGAGGTCAATGGCAGCCTCTCTTTCCTGGATATTCTCATTTCGAGGAAGAAGGACGGCTCTCTCTCCCACGCGGTGTTCTGTAAGAAAACTCACACAGAGCAGTATCTTCATGCTGATTCCCATCATTTCCCTGCTCAGAAGATGGGGGTTCTTAACACCCTGGCTACGCGTGCCCTCAGGATTTCGGATAATGATAACCTGGACAGAGAGAGACCCCACCTCCTTGATGTCTTTGTGGAAAACGGATATAGTAGGCACCTAGGTCAGAAGGCTTTCCGTAAAGCTTCTAAAAATGCGTTTTCTAAAAAAGAACCGAAGGAACGCCATCTAGGTGTCCATCTTCCCTATGTCCAAGGGACCACGGACAAAATCGCTCGGATCCTTAGAAAGTTTGACATTCCCTCAACCTTCAGGCCCTTCAGAACCATCCGTAATTCCCTGCGGTCAGTGAAGGATCCCATTAACCCCAAAGACATGAAGGGTGTGTATTTGATTCCTTGCTCTTGTGGGACACCCTATATAGGGGAAACGGGGCGCTCCATCCAGCAGAGAATTTGCGAGCATGCAGCAGACCTGAGGCATG
>APFE030363177.1:141810-160575 GCA_000404065.3 Pinus taeda | reverse complement strand
GATAAAGTTTTGTTATTATAAAATATGGTGTAGTCTCATAAAACAATTTCAAAAAAGAATGCGATCTTTTGTTGTTTAAAATGTATAAATAGATTCAACACCCTTAAAAATTTTACGGCACCAGAATTCTACAAATTAAACAACTTAAAATCAAATTAAAATCTCTCCTAGAATTTGGTTAAAATTAACCAGAAAAAATGTGGTGAAAAAATATGTTTCGTCTATAAATTAGACTAGTACTAGTACGCCTTAAAATAGTAATTAAATATTTTTATACTAATACTTTTATTAAGTTTTTAGAATATTTTATGAGAATTAAATATTTATATTTTAATTTATTTTAATAATGTTTTATGATATATTTATTAATTTTGTAAACTATTTGTTAAAACGCGTAGTCCCTAACGAGGGGCGGAGTGAGTTGCCTGGAAAGTTGTTGGAAATTCTAGTCATATTTTAGAGAAACTCCAGCAAAGAATTTTTTGTAATCCCAAGTTATAGTTGTTAAACTTCACAATTCTAGGTGTACTAGATGGTGTTTTTGATGGGTGCCGTGAATCGTATTTTCCAACGAATGCAAAAACATGATTCAAGGCACTTGCTGCTACGGAGGGAGTTTTAAATAATGTTTTTTGCAGGGCCACTTTTAGCCATCCGGGCAATTCCTCCGCCTCATTAGACGACTCCTATTTTAAATATAATTTATATTAATATTTGTCTTTCATTTAACTTTAGACTTTCACTTTCATATTACACATTCCATCAAAATTTTAGGATAGATAAATTTTTGGATTTTTGGACTGAGAGGTGCTCTATAGCCTACTATATGGGAGATGTAGAAAGAATGTGTATCAATATTTTCTAAATGTTGAGATTATATATAGAGAGAGTAAAATTAGCCTAGTATATGGGAGTTGTAGAAAGAATGTATATCAATATTTTCTAAATGTGGAAATCTCTCTCTCTCTATATATAAATAAATAAAGATTGAGTGTCTGCTTCATATGTTCTAATTATTATTCAAATTAAAAAACATATAAATGTAAAATGAGTTAGTGAAATACGAATAAGAACAAAAATAAATGTTATTATTTTAATTTGATCATTGTCATTATATTATTGCACATACTATACTTTATTTATTTTGAAGATGTTTGGGTGGTTTGGGTAAATTTGGCTAGATCAAGTTACGAGTGGTTTTGGAGATCCAAAGTTACTAGTGATTTTGGGGATGAGAAACCATGGTCCCATAATATTCATGTGGAATATAACGCATTTTAAGGCAAAAATATTTGTGATATTTGTACAAATTTGTGATCATAGAGTGAAAACTCACCAAAGAATTTGAAAAAAAAGAAAGTAAAAGAAAATGGATTTAAAGTAGTTACTTATTTTGTTATTGCATTTTTAGTATTTGATTGTTTTGAATTTGTACAAATTACTAATCAATATATTGACCAGTCCAACTTTGAAGTTCCAAGTTAGGATTAGATTGTGTTATTTTCTCACATAAGAGTGTCAATGGTTTTTAATTGCTAGGTCAATCAAGGCTCTTAATAATTATAGGATTGAGAGGATGAATGGCAATGCTAATGTAAAATTGGATTAGGATATTAAATTCCTAGTAAAGTGATTCTTGGTTTTACCATTAGACATATCTTAACCTCTAGAGACATCTTTAGGGTTGGATGAATTTTGATTAAGAAATAATTGAATTCTTTTTAGGAATATTTGCAGTTTTAGGTAATATATATATATATATGTTTTGAAATATGGAAAATAATAGAATTTGAATAGTTCAAATTTTAATTAAAAATATTAAAATGAAACATTTGTAATAACAAATTTGACTAATAGAAGGTGCAGCAAGTTTTTTTTATTTTTTCTCTCCAATTACAACATGTCAATTCAATTTCAACATAAGCATCCCTAGCACAATTTTTATCAAAAATATTGAATTTGTATGCCTTTAGTGTAGTGGTTTGGATAGGCAAATAATTTACGTTTGTAGAATTTGAGTAATTCAAATTTAGATAAGAAAATATGAAAATGAAACATTTTTAATAAGAAATTAGTCTAATAGAATGCATGGTATTTTTTTAACCACTAGAAAAATAATTCAAATTTTAATTAAAAAATATTAAAATGAAACATTTGTACTGATAAATTTGGCTAGTAAAATGTGTGATAAGTTTTTTTGACTTTTCTCTCTAATCACAATGGTGTTCACCTGACACATTTATTGAAATTATTATATTTGTGTAGCTTTGGTGTGGTGGTTTGGATAGACAAACATTTTACATTTAAATTTTCATTAATGATTGTGATGTAAAATTTGAATAATTCAAATTTCAATTAAAAAACTTAAAATGATATTTGTTATAATAAATGTTGCTGATAAAATGTGTATTAAGCTTATCTAACTTTTCCTTCCAATAATAATAATTTCATCTAGTTTCAACGTGAACATCCCTAACACAATGTTTCATTAAAATTATTGAATTTATATGGTTTTGGTGTAATGGTTTGGATGGACAAACCATATAAAAACTTAATAGTTAGCATATCATATTACAAAATAAAGTAATTATTTTTAAAGCTATATATATATATGATCATTTTAATAAAATTAAGAATATGAATATGTATGTGTATGGAAAATTTATATAAATATAAACTAGTTTAGCTATAAATTAAATTGATGATAAATATTAATAAGAATCAATCCATATTAAAAATACAAAACACACACATGTATATAAACCATCCTAGATTCATCTTAACCTAGTATTTACCAAGTACTGAAAGGGATCAAATATCTTGAGATGTTAGAGTGAAAAGAGATTTGATTTCTCTGGGTGCTTGATAGATCTGAAGTTAAGATGGATCTAGGTTGGTTTTATAGATCAACATTTTGGTATATATATATATATAATGAAGATAATTATGTTGGCTAAAATCCTATTAGGTGATATGTTGATTAAAATCATGAAATGTAAATATTCAAAACTCATTAATCATATTTAACCAAGGATCCCGTCATATCAAGATAGACCAAATAAGTAGAATTTTTTCTTTAATCTAGAAACCATAATGGTCATACCTAGCAGGCAAAAATTAAAATATATTTAAAAAAAGATAGAATGAGATGTAATACCTACTTCTTATAATTAATATAAATGTTGATATTTTACATGGATTTGATTTAAGATATGTAATTCCTTTTGTGCTTTAAAATTAATGCAAATCCTATGTTTTCTAAATGGTGTCATACTAGAGGAGCTTCAAACCTCTATATGTTAAATGGGTATAACATTTCCATTTCTAAATTATAACTCTTTGGTGAATTTTGTAGACATTTTACTTTTATTGGATTATCATTATGTATCTAAGGGAGTAGCATTCTATAGAAATACTTTCTTATAATACAAAACTAAGAATAAATACTTGAAGTGAGAAAAAACGACAATTACAGTGACATAGCCAAATATTTTACCATACAATGAGAGTTGTTGATGTTATATGTACATTTAATTTACTGTATTAATTATTGGTATTTTATTTATTTATATATTTGTTTTTATTTTTGTTGTCACCAACAAAATTTTTTAGTACATATATAATTTTTATTTTAAAAGGACACATCACAACACCAAGTTGAGCATGAAAGGAATTGCATATCTCCCTCATACTAGGATATAAAATGCATCTCTTAGTGCAATATAATTTTTTTGATTGTATATATGTTGATAATATTAAGTTCACCCTCTATACACATTTAGAATAGCCTTAAAAGGTCAAATATAGTAAGATTAATGTGGTTCTAAACATATTTGCTGGGGGAGTTTAAATATGGACTCATTTGTTCTTTTGAAGCATCTAATATCTCTTACATTCCTCGTTCTCATAATGTTAATGCGGAAATTAGATTTTCTTTATATGTACTGGCTTCATGGTTGAATTAATTTTGAGATCATTTGTGCTAGATAATATCACAAACTAGAGGTTATTCAATGATAATTCGTAGATAGTGGATTTCCTCAGGAACAAAGAGATGTTGAAGGAAGTTGTTATTGATTATGAAGATCATGAAAAATCTATCGAGGGATACAAGAGAGAAAAAAAGCAACATGAGAAAAAAAACAATATTCCCAAAGGTGTATTTACTCCCAAAAATTTGTTTGACATACAAACAAAAATAATATTTGAAGCAAAATGTCAAGACAAATGTTCTAATATGATGTATGAATTGGTGAATAAATCAAAATTTCAACAATTTAGGGATTGGTTGCTCAAAAGTTGAAAACCAAACTTTTATATAGTTGCTCTCCAAGTATAAAGACATCTTTTCATGGACCTATAGAAACATGAAGATATATGATACTTGAATTATTCAACATGTAATTCTAATCAAAGAAGGAGTCAAGTCTTTTCAATAGAAACTGTGAAAAATCTGCCCAAATTTAGAGACCCTGATATAAAAGGAACACAGGAAATTATTCATGCTAGAGTCACTTGAACAATTAGCATTCCACTTGGGTCTCAAGTATGGTACCATTAAGGAAGAAGTCTAGTGACATCAAACTTTATGTAGACTTTAGGAATATTAATCGAGCTTATGATAAGGAAAACTATCATGTTCCTCCTATGGAGAAAATACTTCAACTCATCCATGGACCAAAATTGTTCTTTATCCTTGATGGGTTCTTAGGCTACAATTAGGTTCTTGTAGCTGAATCTAACTAATTAAAAACCATTTTCTACAAAAAATTGGGAATCTTTGCCTACCCTTATTTCATGTTCATAAATGGCGACGAAGATGGACATAACTTTCAAAGCATTGATTGGTCTCACTATGGTGGTCTCTTTTTACGATGTGACGATTTTATCCAATAAGAGATTAGGTCATCCACAACATCCAAAATAGATCTTTGAAAGATGCAAAAAATATGGAATTTCTCTAAATCCCAGGAAAAGTGTCTTTATTGTTTTAGAAGTGAAACTTCTTAAGCATGTAATCTCCAAAGAAGGGGTATGTATAGACCCATATAGAATCAAAACCATCACACAGATCCCACTACCTAGCAAGTAAGAATCCAATGTAGTATTATCTTAGAAATATCAATTTCATGAGAGGGTTTGTGGTGGATTTCATATAAATTTTTAAATCACTAAAGTAAAGGATGAAGAAAGATGTGTAGTTGAGGTGGATTGCACTAAACAAGGAAACTTTCAACAAATAAAGTCTACAATATTAGTAGCTATCTGATTGTACAACTCTTATTATGGTAAGAAGTTATTGTTACATATTGTTGCTTTAGACCATTCCTTGCTAGGAGTGCTGACCCGGGAAGAAGAGCAACAGAATGAAAACTTGATTTCTTTTAGGAACACTAGTCTATAAGGAGACAAACTAAAATCCAACCGTAAATGTGTAAGCTTATGATGTCTATAAAGGAATCAAATAGTTCATGCCCTACATACTGAATAACTACACTAAGATAATAGTTCCTCACACTGTTGTGAGGTCATTATTTGTTAAAAAATAAGTAAGATAACACATATATAATTGGATGATATCTATCCAATAGTATGACCTTGAATCATACCTACCACTATCATTAGAGGTCTAAGGTTCAAGCAATAATACATGACATATTGAGACAAAGTCCAGGAAGGTTTGGTAGATCACGCTGGCTAGAATTCTCTGTATTCTTTGATAGAATTAACAAATGAGAATGCATGAGATATTTTCCATAGCGCACCACACAACACAGGACCTCAAAAATTGGTGGCTCAACTTAGGGCTTATGTGATTGATTTGGATCTAGAATTAACAAATGGGACCACATGAGATATTGTCCATAACGCACCACACAACGCTGGACCCCAACAATCGATGGCTCAACTTAGGGCTTATGAGATCTCTTTAGATCTATATGAAATGCTTTTTTCAATAAAACAACTATAAATGTGCCAAGTTATGTTTTTCAATAACCTCAAAATCAATTTGAGGAGGAAGATGTTGTGCGTCCACGAAAAAAGTAATTATGTGTGTGTGTGTGTGTGTGTTGCAGTAATCAAAGACAATCATAAAGCAATTTCAATCTCATGCATTTATCATATCGAACACCGTGAAAAGAATTAAACTTTCTAATGTTTGAATCGAAGCACGAGTCTCCTATTTTTATTAATGAAATCATTGTATTGGAATTCTCATCTTAGGGTTGCATCAAAGAAATGCACAATTATTCATTCTTCATTATACTGCAGAGACTAGTGTAAAAATATACTGAAGCATAGATAGGCCATCAACTGCTTCAGGATAGTCACATTTTAGGGCACGAATTCAAGCGAAGAGCCTCCAAAAATAAAAGATTAAGCCCTAGAACTTGGTTTGTAGTTTGTATGCCAGTTGAATTCATTCAAATCATATTACAATTTGGGAAACCATAAGTATGTTGGAGCTAGGGAAAATTTCATAACACTTGTATCATCATTGGTTCAAATGCCTTTGATCAGAGCTACAACCAAACATAAACCCTATCATAAAATGGAGAAATAATCATAGAACCCTCAACAAATCCCTTGACAAAAAAAATATCAAAAGAATTCCTTCAGATCTTCAATAGATATTGCATCACTCTATTTGATAGAAGAATATGGCCTTAGAATAGGCCTAAGCCATAGTGATTTTCTTAACCATCAAAAGTTTCAACATTTGCTAGGCCTTCTTTACTATCCTGGTTGCAGAACCTCATAGAAATCATTGTTCAGATCAAAGAGTATGTTCCATTCCTTTTGAGGGAGAATGAGCCTTCTTTTATTGGGGTAAAAGAGATTTCTAGGAGCCGACATGAGCTAGGAGGACAGTTTAATTTTGAAATTTAAATTTCCATTTGGAGCCATATTTTCCCTCCAATGTGGACCATATAATTGATTTTTGAATTAATAAAAATTATTACTTTTGACCGCGACCATTTAATGTAACCCCTTCATCAATATTTGATTTAACATTATAATGAATGTCCTTTCTCTCCACATGATATGTGTCATAACCTTGGTCAATAATATGTTTCCACATCATCACCCTTTTTGGGGTTTTTGACCATAAGGTTGGGGCACAAACTTTAATTTTTCATATCTCTCAAACCATAAGGAGTCTCGTGACATGCCTCATACCATTGGAATCGACATGATGAGAAGATTCATATGACAATGATCCTATTACAAAACCCTAATTTTCTTGGTCATTGTTTACTTCAAAGGCGAGGATTTTAGAGCTTTCTAGGGCTTATTGATCATTGGAGCTTCAACTGATACAATCAAAATAAATATTAAGAGCATTCAAGAACCGATGTTGGCATCAATGACAACATCATTCAAAAATGTCCCCCTTTATCATTGATGGCAACACATACTCCCCTTACGATCATTGGTACCCATAAATTTATGCTTCTGGCCTTCTTTCCTAATTTCTATCCCCCTTTGACATCAATGGAAAATGGTTACTCCTCCTGATGCAATCACATCCTCTAATGATATTTATTTCTCCCTGTCTATCAACTTGAAGGAGATCATGATCATTGTGGACATTTCTTCATTTAACTTATCTTTTTACCCCTAACCAATTATCTTCCTTTGATGGTTCCTGCAATAGATCTAACTCTCTCTAATTGTTTCTCTCCCCCTACCACACTATGATCCTCATGACTTGACACATCCTTTTCTGCAATCTTGTCCATGACTTTGTTAACTAAAGTTGTTACTCCACTAAAGCTGACAAAGACGTAGAAAGATGTTATTACTACTTGTGTCATATATCATCTGTTATTTGTCAACTAGTCAAATGATATATCTCTAAAGGTGTTATTTTTGTTACATAGAATCCCCCTGTTCAACATTCATCAAACATAAAGTCTTTAAATGCAATATCCAAAACAATGTAGAAACCAACTCTACACCTAGATCATCTTGAACCTTGACATCTTCCATCGTGGAATCATCAACTTTTCACTTCACAAACCCCAAGATCATAATCACTTCATTCTCTTGATCTTTTTTACTGTTGCTTTCTTCTCCAAACTTTCATGTACCTAATCTTTGAATTCTCTTTCATGGAGTGTTTCCTCCTGTGTCTGAAATTACGAGAAATATGTCCATAGATATAGCACTTGAATCACTCTATATTGAACTTGAATGATGAAGCGACTGACATGTAACTTCTGCTGGCATAATTATTTTTGAAATTTTCGCTTTGATCTTGCAAGCTTTCTTCTGGGGTTTTGATAATGTTCTTGATAATTAACCCTGTTATACATATTGTAGTCCCTAGCCATATGCCCAAAGTTAAAACATGAGAATAAAAAAACCATTAAACATGCTGGGGCACCTACATGAAATGAATGGTCTAGAAGGTCTTCTAAGAACGTTCTTCCTTGGAGGGGGTGTAGCCCTTTGGTGATCCTTGACTACTTCAACATTTCATCCTAGAGCTACAACATTTAAAACTTTCTTATTCCCTTGATTTGACATTTCTTCTTTTCTCCATGGTGTCTTGGGGATTTCCTCTCATTTAGATGGCGATTCTTGAACATAACCAATACCTATTTTGATACATGGATATCTCTGGCAATTGAGAATATCATACAACATTTGTGTGCTCTTCATTCTTTTGTTTAGCCTATCAAATTACACTGGTAAGGATACATTTTCCTCTTCTCATTTCATGCAATCTTCTTCTTTCTTATAAGTCTGACACTTATTTTATTCTTTGATTCTCTTGGTCTCATCAAGTTGGATCTTTAGGCAAGTGCTTTCTTCTTTCAATTGGTGACGAAGGTCTTGTTTAACCTTAGACTTTTCTTTGAGATGAATCATTAGATGACCAATTCATTGCTCCTTTTTATTGATGATATGATCCTTCTTATCAGCATCCTGCATTTGTTCCCTAAGCCTATTAATATTTTCTATAGCTACATTGAGTTCATGTTGCTTTGACCAACTTCTTCCTTGGGCCTACAATTTTCTTCCGCTATGTTCTTCAACTCTTTCAAAGCATTGATTAATATATTTTCCATGTTTACCTCCTTTTTTTCGTCTTCTTCATCATTGTCATAATATTCCATATGATAATTTTCTTGTCTTAAAGCATGATCAACGCCATCTTTGGCTTGAAGTTGAGATTGATTGAACCGAGTGTTTCCCATTATTCATTTTCTGAACATAATTGACTAACTCTTCATCTTCTGAAAAATAAGCATTAGTTAACAAATATACATCTGATGGTTCTTCTTCTGATTGTAAAATAGACCAATCATCACAAAATTCTTCAATATCTACACATGCTTTCAATTTACCGGATGTGCTTTTTGGACAAGCACGAGCATAGTGTCCTTCCAGAGTTGAAAAGGATCTGATTAAACTAGCCATTAGGAACGTTGCAGGGCTCCGATACCAGAGAGAAATAAAAGATCGAGAAAACCAACCTCTTAAGTAAAAGTAGTTCCTTGAGAAAGTATCTTCTAGCACTTGTTGCGCACGTCTTGTGCACCTTGGCCTCTCCTCAGGCACTTCTCTCAGCAGCTTTACTGACGCCTCCTTTACAGCCTTACTGATAATTAGAAGAAGATATCAAGCGAACAACTCAACTTAGAGTAAAAATGTGCGTGAAGCTTTTATTAACTCAAAAGGAAAACTTACAGAGCATTACAATATGAAAACAAGAAATCTCAGAGTTTTGAAGCACTCAGTCCAACAATGTGTGTTTCTCTTCTGCCGATTTCTTATTTTATAGACCTCTTTTTTTTTTCTTTTTTCTTTTTTCTTTCTTTTTTTTTTTTTTCTTTTTTTTTTCTTTTTTTTTTTCCAGACATGACACAAAGTGGAAATAATTGAGGGTCCTGTTGGCATTTCCATAGTCCAATGGTCTCTACTCAATATTCCAGTACAATAATTCAAAAGCACACTAAGGACAATAATTCAAAGTGGAAATATTTGAGGGTCATGTCGGCATTGCCATAGTCCGACGGTGTCTACTCAATATTCCAGTACAATAATTCAAACTTTCAACTATTTACAAGGAATCTAAGGACTATCACCATGGTCCCTTAGGGTTGCAGTCTGAGTCATAACCATTGAATTCATCATAAAATTGATTCTCTTGCAGATATGCTTCCTCCATTATCTTTAGATATTTTTCTTCATAGTTCGGCTCGGTGGGGTCTTGAGCATCTTGGTAGACATCTAAAAACAAAATGTCCTTTCCTTTTGAAGATGTTGTTGTTGTAGATGCTGTAGCTGATTTAGAGGACTATCCTACTTCCAACTTTATTCGATCTTTGTAGGGATGATGGCTTTGGTAGGGTAATTTGAATGGGTCATCTTTCTTTCTCCATATATGGATGTAAGATGTAGGATTTATCTCAATATCTAAGAAAGAATCTTTATATGCTTTTGAGAAAGCTATAATCTGTTGCACTGGTAGTTCTATTCCATCCAATAATTCCCATTTAAAAATCTGGAACATACTCGTAGATGTTTTGATGGTGTGTTGTACCCAGATTTTGCAGTGATCGCTAACACCTTCCTTTTCTTGCCATCCAAACTCAAAATTGAATGTTGTGCATACCCTGGTTGATAATAACATGCTAATCAAACATATAGTATCTGCAGTCCAATTTCCTAAACTTACTCCAACTGTGATTAGTGCCTTTTGATTCACTGAAAATTTTAAAACAGGATACTTCCCTTGTGATTTGGTCAATTTTTGATAATATGAATTTTTTCAGCCAACTTTTGCATGGGAAATTCTTTTAAGCACCCCAAAACTCTATTTACTTCATCCTTATTTTCTGTAAATGTGGAACTTTCTGAAAACTGATTTGCAAAAACCTGTGAAAAGGGATTTGGCTCAATAGCATTTCTTATTTCCGAGCTGTTAAAATCCCATGGTGTTGAAAAAATTTTAATATACTGTAGAGTTCTTTCTACACATTGAGATTGTCTTTCAACCTATTTCTTCTTGTAGTATCCGTCCTTGATTTCCCAATCTGCAAAGGGATCGAAGATTTCATACTGAGGAAAAGTATCTGAATGCATATAATCTAGATCTCTTCTTTGTAGATATGATGCTTCCATTTCCTCGAACAGATCTGGAATTCTTAAGGTCTGTAAAAACTGACCAACTTCTATCTTGATGTTAACATCATTAAGGTCCATCATCTTAGCACTTGTAAAGATTTCAAGTGAAAAATCAATACAACCAATCATCTGATAATAATTTAAAATTTGCAAGACCCAAATCATAGATTGAGTATATTGTATGGACCATAAATCATCAAGTGTTCTAAAATATAATTTGACTTTCATATTTGGTAAAGAGTATTCCTTTACCAATTCAGGATCCAATCCAAGAAGTGTGCCAATATTCTTTGATTGCCAGGCTTGACATTTTTGAATCCACTGGTTTCTTCGAAGCCTGAGTCCAACTACCTTTTTTTATTTCTAGACAAAGATCTTCAACATGCTTCTCGATAATTTTAAGTCTTTTTGCCAAAGTGACACGATTCTCCGGCTGATCTAGAAAATAAAAAATACTTCCTCTGACTTCTGTTCAGCTGCGGCCAATTCTATGAGCTTTATTCATTTCCCTGGTAAGAGCATCGACAATGTAGTTAGAATTTCCAGGAATCCATTCTACATCAAAATCATATCGCTGGAACCAAATTTTCCATGCTAATAATCTTCCTCTTGCCATTTGTCTTGATAATTTTGCTGACAAGAAATATTTAAAATTCATTGAGTCAGTCCTAATCAAGAATTTTCTTGGTGCAAGATACAATTCAAATTTTTGAATGCCAGTAAATATTGCAAGAGTTTCTTTTTCAACAGCAAAACAATTTTTCTAATTGGGGAGGAATTCTCCTGATGCATAGGCACATAATTATTCTTCTTTGTTTTTCTCCTTTCTTTCAAAAAGAACAGCTACCCATAAATCATCTGAGGCATCTGTTTGTACGATTAACAATCCTTCTCCTAGATGCTGCAATTTTGGCAAGGACTTACATTCTTCTTTGAGATTTTTGACAGCGGTAGTGGCTTGACTAGACCAACCTAATTTTAAATGCTTTCGAATAGGAGCAGTTTTTTCAGATAGCATGGGAATGTATTTATGGATGTAATTTAAAACACCGAAAAATATCTAAATCATTTTGGTGTCTTTGAGTTCATCAGGGAACTCAGCAAGCTTTGTTAGCACATGCGGTTGCATCTGTATATGTCCATCGATTACATGAATTCCAAGGAAATCAATATCATTTTGGAATAACACCATTTTCTTTTCTGAGAGGACAATACCATGAGCTTGAACTTTTTGAAAAAATATTTCTAGATGAGCTAAATGTGTTTGTAAATCTGGACTATGGATTAAAATATCATCAATGTAAGTTATGATAAAATCATACTTACCAAATATAAAATCCATTCTCTTCTGGAAGAAAGTAGGAGCATTCTTTAATCCAAATGGAACAACTCTCCATTGGAAAAATCCTGCAGGGCATGTGAATGTTGTCTTATGTTTGTCTGCTTCTTCAATCTGAATCTAGTAATAACCAGATTTCATATCAAATTTACCGAAGATTTTACTCTTCTGAATTTTCTGCATTATTACTTCTTGATGAGGTAAGGGATAGTGAAATCTTTGAGTGATTGCATTCAATGGTTTGTAATTAATCACCATTCTTGCTTTACCTTGAACTATTTCGGAATGATTGTGAACCAAAAATGCAGAACATAAATAATGGGAAACACTAGGTTCAATCAATCTCAACTTCAACAATTCTTTAATCTGTTTTTTGATTTCTTGTTCATCAGAAGGAGTACAAGGAATTAACTTACCTTTTACTCCATTATCATGCATGGTCACAATTTCTTGCTTGGGGCTCTCTTTTTCCCAAAACTTATGAGGGTCTTCTGAGCAGCTTTTAACTAACCGCTGATATATAGAGATTTGTTCCTGAGTCCATTGCAGATCTATTGCTACTTTTTGTTTTGTTTTGAGAGATTCCTTTTCTTATAAATCTGCAGTACTTACTGCCAATCTTTGGAATCATTTTTTGGCTTTCTTGTGCTGGTCTTCTTTTGGCTTTCTCTTCTTACTTTAGAGTCTACAAATTTTAATCTCAAAACAGAGATTGCTTGTTTTTTGAAATTGAAGATAGCTTTATCTTCGCTAATAGTCAAGGTCAAAACAGAATTGATAAATGGCATACCCAGAATTAAATTGGTAAATGGGTCATAATGCTATATAGCAGATATCTTGACAATATTCCCACTTATTTGTAAAGAAATATTATCGACATAGTGAGTAAGATTAACTGTACCTCCGATTGTTTTTGAAATCAGGATATTCTGGAGAGGTTTCCATAATCATTTACACAACGATGGTCTGGCAAGATTGTTTGAGCCACTGGTATCAATAAATGCATCAAGATCTATCCAACTATTTTTAACCTGCACGGAGACTGGTATATACAAAAGATTATTTTTTTTTAACATTTTCTTCAAGAAAGTTTGTTCTGCTGGTGGGTCGAATTCAGGAACTGGCATTGAAGATGTTTGTCCAATATTTTTCTGATATGGACAAAAAGAGTTTGACTGAGGTAGAATAGGGATAACCTATTTTCCTTTGTCTTTCTCTAGTGGGAGAGACCAACATAAAGATTCTGTTTCACTATTTTCAACATTGTTTATGTCTGTCTCAAATTCTTCACTGTAATGAAGTTCTTCTTCTTCATCTTCAACTGAAAATTCATCAATAGAACAATCATAACAAATATTCATTTTTTGAACAGAATCAACTAACTACCTACATACATATTTTGAATTATCTCCCAAAGATGTTTGGTAGATGAGCATCATCCTATATTGGATTTCATCAAATCTAAAAGCACACTTAAGATGGTACTCATGACTTTGGAATTGTATTTTCTTGATTCATCACTAGTGATGTTTCCAGAAACAACAAAATCCAATATATCGTATCCAATAGCTCCCAAATAGGATTCCATTCTACCTTTCCAAAATACAAAACTTGATTCATTGAACAAAGGAATTGGACTAACCTGTTTCTCTTCATCAACTATAATAGGTTCTAAAAATATTTCAATATCAAGGACTTCCTTTGATTCCTTTGAATGCTTAGTGGCTTGCTTTCTTGACTTTCCCATTTTGATTCACCTGAGATCCACCTTCCAGTTGTTAAGTTGCAACTGAAGGACCCTGGTCTGATACCAATAACAATTAACTCTCTATAAAGTTAAAAATATAATAATTGATGAGAAACATTGATTCACCCCCCTCTCGGTATTTCCAACAATTGGTTTTAGAGCTTGATTACATAAAATGATTTGCATCGAATTCTTGGTTAGGGAGGACTAATGAATGCCTTTAAATAGTTTTCTCTTGATGAAATAGATTTCTCGAAGAGTGAGTTAACTTTACCTTTGGAAGGACATGAATTTTGAATTTTAAATTTTATGGCTCCAAAAGAATTTGATTTGATTTTTTGGAGGGAAACCCATTTTTTAAATTTAAGGCCTTTGGTGCTAAAAACCCTTTATTTGATTTCGAATATAAAAAATGTGTGACAAACCTTCCAAAAATATCCTTTTCCCATTGGAAGGATTTGGAGAAAAGCTTCATTATTTGCTTGGCTAAAGAAGAGCTGCCACATCATTATATTTTCATATTTAAGCCCACAAGTTGGGTCCTTTATCTTTAAACAAGCATAACTCCCAAACAATGAAGGTTCTTATTGAGTGCCACATACCAGCGGAATCAATTGGACGAGTAGAATCCAACAAATATAATACAAAGTTCAAAAGCTATGATTTTACATGTCCTTTTGGTCAATAAATCTGAGGCATCTCCTGGTGTTGCTTCGGTTAACATCAAGTCTCCCCCTTTGTCATCGATTGCAACACATGTCGTTCATATGTCACAGATTGAATGAAGGATTAGATAGCCATGCGTTGGTTGAATGTTGAAAATGGAAGTTCAAAATTTAGATACTATAACAACATTATAATTACACTTTTATTTTTTATATTTATGTCATTTTGTTGCATCTTTAGCACTTTTAGTGGTTTAGCTAAAATATGGTGATTATTTTGTAGAATTGGCACTGAATTTTTGTCTTATTGTATAATGTTCCCTAGAATTTCAATTTTGACAAACAATTAATATATGGTTCTTTTTGGAAGCATAATTAATCTAAATTGAAAACCAAAAGATGTTGGGTGATCAGGGCTAAATTTGATGCAGTTAGAAATGTTTGAAGTTGATGTGAATCATAGTTTATGACTAGAATATGCATTGAAAGTAAATGAGTATGCTTCCTAGGGTTTGATTCTATTAAGTGTGGATGCGTTTGATGAGCAGAGAGAGGTTTTTTGTAGAATTGTCTTGATATATATGTGGTTGAAGACAAAGATTTTTTTACAAGACTTAATGATATTGATAAGCAAGGGCATTAATGAAATCAGCGATGTTAAAGAGACTTGTTGAGGATCTAAGGTCTGTCATTAGACATACCAGATGAGATGTAGTAGATCTATATGTTGAATCGAGAGAATATAGTGTTATGTTTTGATCAACTAGGGTTTGGCATTGATATTGAGTAGAGGCAGATTTGATTATGATAGTGTAGTTGGGAGAGTTGTTTGTCTAGCTAGGATTTGATGCACAAAAGAATATTTGATTGTTGAAGCAGAGATTATATCGTATATATCAAATTGACTTTTGAGCAAAGTTTTTGGTATTTAGTGGTGTCACAGTTTGTTTTATATTGATATTGAGCACAAGTGGATCCAATCTGAAAATTTTGAAACATGGTTCATCGTGATGATTTGATGGTTGGAGCCTTAAGGGAAAGTGGAAGCTTGCTGAGTAGGGTGGTAGGGTGGTGCGATGTAGGAGAGTGGATTATTGTTTAGGTCAGTGCCTGAGAGAACTTTAGGGTGCTAGGGAATTGTTAGGTCAGGTTGGAGCCTGTGTAGGGTGTTGTAGCATCCTTATAGTAGTATTTGGTGAATCAAAGAGTCAAAGGTTCCTTCAAGTTAGAGTCTGTAAACTTGGGCATTGGAGCATCCATCTAGTCGAAGTTGGTGAACATGGTGTTGGAGCCTATAAACCAAGGTGTTGGAGCATCCTTCCGGTCGAATCTGGAAAACCAATGGGTCAGAGCCTCCTTCAGTTGATGTTGTAAACATTGGAAGTGGGAGCTTCCTATTAATGTAAATTTATTGAAGACAAATATTAAGAAGCGTTTGGTGGTTTCTCTCATCGAAGGGTTTCCACCTAAAAATTATTTGGTTTACTGTCATTTTATTGTTCATTGTTGAATGGTGTTGATGAATGTTTATGTTTATCTAATATGAATAACAATTAACGCTATGCATTATTAAAAATATACTAATTTATGAGAAACCCTAATTCACCCTCCTTGTTGAAGCTATAGACACAACTAATTCTCAAGAAGAGGGATAAGAGAATGAGCTTTCAATGATACTCAAGAAAGTTTCCTTGTGCCAGGTTAGTGCAACCCACTGTATCATGATTTGAAATAATATTTACAATATAGTACTTATCCCATTTATCTCAATGCTAAACAAAGAAGAACCTTGAGACTCAAAGCTTCATATTATCAACTTGTTAGTGGTGTTTTGTTTAGGAGAAACTATGAATGGGTGCTTCTTTGTTGTCTTGAGAAATAGGATGTGAACAAAGTACTCACATAACTACATGATGGGCCAACAAGTGGACACTTTATTGGGGAAGCTATCACATAAATTTTTGAGAGTTGGGTATTATTGACCTCCAATTTTCAAAGATTCACATCCATATGCCAAAAAATGCAAATTATTCCATGTTGGGTGTGTATTATATTCTTTTCATGGCTAGTCCCAGGCAGAAAGCCAAGGGGTTAGAGGGGGGAGGCCATCACGCCCTTCATTGTGTCAGGCACAATAAGGAAGTCACCGGGGGGGGAGGGGGGGCAACCCTCATTTTCGGGGGGTTTGCAACACCCCGAGAAATTTTTTTGGACCTTATATTAGGTGGGCAGACCTACCTATGGTTTTGTGCATGGTTTTGGGCATGATGGTTTTACGCTCATGGTATTTTGTAGATCTAGTCAAGGGAATTATGGTTATGTTCTAATCCAGGGTTAATGGATTGGGGTTTATGGATGCTTCGGCATGTATATATATGTATTGTAAAATTGAAAGGAATATAATGAAAAATCAATCTGGTAGTCCTGGTTTTGGGATCCAGGGGAAATATCTGTGTATTTGTTTTGTGTTTCTTGTCGTCATACATTTTTTGTTTTTTAAGAATTCTTTTGTAGATAATTTATGTAAAGGGTTAAAACCTACATTCTAAATGTGTGTAGGATAGGAAAGAAACATTCAGTATCCTTGTAGCCTATAATAGTTGAAGAACCTTTCTATCAATGGGAATTAGATGTATTATTGAAATCAATCCCCATTCCTCCAAACAACACAATTACATCCTTATTTCTAGGGATTACTTCATGCAATGGATTGAAACTTTTTAGTTGACAAAAGTAAATGACAAGGTCGAAATCAGTGTTTTGGAGCAGAATCTAATCACCAAGTTTGGAGTGCCAACCTCTCTTTTTTTTTGTAATGTTACTTGGTTTTTACAATGCCACGTTTTTTATGCATTGAACTTGACTAAATTTTCTCTAAATAAAGGAATTATTTTAAGATATGTAAAAAATTATTATCCCCAAGTTAATGATGTAGTTGCATCCATAAATAAAAATATAATCTAGATCTTAAAGTGAATTGTAGTTGAACATTAGAGAAATTGACATAATGCTTTACCAAACGCTCTTTGAGCTTATAGGGTCACCCTCAAAGCTTCCTTGGGAACATCCCTTCTCTTATTGTAATATGGGAAAGTGTTGGCTTGAGGGGGCTTGGACCCAGGTTAAGAGTTAGTTGCGCTAACGAACAAAACCCTACACTACTAGCCCTTTCGACAACAACCCAAGTAGCGCAGACTATAGTCTCACTCGAGGCAGTATTAGGGGATGCCAGAACCATGTTTCTGCATCCAGAGAACTATGTGATGTGTTCTATCAAACTTAGGGCTTTATCTTGACCTTCATGAACCCTTAACCGTAAAAACCCAAAAATTACAGTATTTAACAGTTAGTAGGTTTATGCCCTTCACTAATTACGCTAAACTTGCATAACATCATATAAATAAATAGATCTATGTCTTCGCGAATCTAATAAGTATTTTTCCTGATTAATTACATTCAACATATCATAAATACAGTAAATTCAAAGATAAACAACAATTCAATGATACACAGATAGTTCTTCAAAACAAACTTTTATTATGCTTCAGATCTTCAATTACAATTCTTTCCAACCCTGTGCACACAACTACAGTGGCCCGCATACTCAGCTATGGACTTACCAAGGTCTCCGCACACACATCTATAGGAGCCTTCCCCTTTGTCCAAGTACAGAATAGACAAAAAAAAACTCAAATCATGCACTTCTATGCTTAGCTGCCTCCTATGACTCTTCTATGACTTCATTTTATATTATTTTCCATTACAATACCATGGTCCACAAACCATGGGCGTGTCTCAAAACAAGTTGGCTCTTCCTCAATAATTGTTTAATTAAGTTTGTGTTTTCTATTCTATTTTATTTTATCTATTTA